>JAVTVY010018991.1:0-77066 GCA_036873755.1 Hanleya hanleyi | reverse complement strand
GACATTCTGACAGTCCGAACTCTATACCGAGGGGAGAAAGCTTACATCGGGACATTCTGACAGTCCGAACTCTATACCGAGGGGAGAAAGCTTACATCGGGACATTCTGACAGTCCGAACTCTATACCGAGGGGAGAAAGCTTACATCTGGACATTCTGACAGTCCGAACTCTATACCGAGGGGAGAAAGCTTACATCGGGACATTCTGACAGTCCGAACTCTATACCGAGGGGAGAAAGCTTATATCGGGACATTCTGACAGTCCGAACTCTATACCGAGGGGAGAAAGCTTACATCGGGACATTCTGACAGTCCGAACTCTATACCGAGGGGAGAAAGCTTACATCGGGACATTCTGACAGTCCGAACTCTATACCGAGGGGAGAAAGCTTATATCGGGACATTCTGACAGTCCGAACTCTATACCGAGGGGAGAAAGCTTACATCGGGACATTCTGACAGTCCGAACTCTATACCGAGGGGAGAAAGCTTACATCGGGACATTCTGACAGTCCGAACTCTATACCGAGGGGAGAAAGCTTACATCGGGACATTCTGACAGTCCGAACTCTATACCGAGGAGAGAAAGCTTACATCGGGACATTCTCACAGTCCGAACTCTATACCGAGGGGAGAAAGCTTACATCGGGACATCTGACAGTCCTACCGAGGGGAGAAAGCTACATCGACATTCTGACAGTCCGAACTCGCTACCGAGGGGAGAAAGCTTACACAGACATTTCCCACAGTCCGAACTCTATACCGAGGGGAGAAAGCTTACATCGGGACATTCTGACAGTCCGAACTCTATACCGAGGGAGAAAGCTTACATCGGGACATTCTGACAGTCCGAACTCTATACCGAGGGAGCTATCGACCTGAAACCGAACTCGATGAGAGAAAGCTTACATCGGGACATTCTCACAGTCCGAACTCTATACCGAGGGGAGAAAGCTTACATCGGGACATTCTGACAGTCCGAACTCTATACCGAGGGGAGAAAGCTTACATCGGGACATTCTGACAGTCCGAACTCTATACCGAGGGGAGAAAGCTTACATCGGGACATTCTGACAGTCCGAACTCTATACCGAGGGGAGAAAGCTTACATCGGGACATTCTGACAGTCCGAACTCTATACCGAGGGGAGAAAGCTTACATCGGGACATCCTGACAGTCCGAACTCTATACCGAGGGGAGAAAGCTTACATCGGGACATTCTGACAGTCCGAACTCTATACCGAGGGGAGAAAGCTTACATCGGGACATTCTGACAGTCCGAACTCTATACCGAGGGGAGAAAGCTTACATCGGGACATTCTGACAGTCCGAACTCTATACCGAGGGGAGAAAGCTTACATCGGGACATTCTGACAGTCCGAACTCTATACCGAGGGGAGAAAGCTTACATCGGGACATTCTGACAGTCCGAACTCTATACCGAGTGGAGAAAAGTCTACCTTACTATATACTGTGATAGAGAGAGTTCTCGCCTCAACGTACTACATCTTGTCTTCTATGTTTAAGTTATGTTTGACTTTAAAGTTATGTTATGAAGTTATGTTGCACTCATTCATAACCATTTTATTATTGTGCGTCGCATATGCATACTCATTTATTTTTATGTCATGTTTTCATATATGTTTATTGTTTTCTTTTTTCATTCACAGTTTCTTTTAATATTTAGAGGTAATCGATGTGTTATTATAAGATACAGAGATTTCTCTCAGATCTCAAGTTAATATCTCAATATAATTGCCACCATATAACTTGATTGTGCGAGAGATCTGTTCTAGATTTGCTCGTAAGAGATTACTCATGCATCATACGAGCGGCGATAAATCTTTGGCAAATGGCCTGTCAATGCAGGCCTATAATGACTATAGACTATGATAGTTTTATTGGTGTTTTAATTAGCATGCATGCAGCGATAATGACTTATACCGAGAAATATGTAATTGGTTGATTTATTATTTGTAACATATCTAAAACTGCAGGAAGTAATAAAGCACATTGTCGTTCTGAGCAAACATCACAAAATTCTCTATCACCATTCTGTGGCTATCTTGCTAACGTTGTAAGTTTATAAATGATTCTTATTTTGCATCGAAGTTACGATGAAACAAGGGGTTAATATTATACAGATAGCGTGACTAAGATATAAATTAATAGATAAATTAATATATGAAATGGAATGTAAATTAATAATTGTAGATAAATTATAAAGCAGCCTAGTCAGCCAGCCACACTCCGGAAAGATATCAAGGCGATGTCGATGGCAGCTCTTTCTTCTGATCTTATGGTGAATAGCGTCAGTCAACCAAATGCAATTCTTTGAGAGGATGATGATGCATCTCGGTTGATTGTTTGTTCGATGTCATCCTACCGCTAAACAATCCTACCGCTAAACAATCCTTCCGCTAAACAATCCTACCGCTAAACAATCCTTCCGCTAAACAATCCTACCGCTAAACAATCCTACCGCTAAACAATAACAATCCTACCGCTAAACAATCCTACCGCTAAACAATCCTTCCGCTAAACAATCCTACCGCTAAACAATCCTACCGCTAAACAATCCTACCGCTAAACAATAACAATCCTACCGCTAAACAATCCTACCGCTAAACAATCCTTCCGCTAAACAATCCTACCGCTAAACAATCCTTCCACGTTTATGTGCAGATTATAGTGTAGTCCAGAGTAGAAGCCCTCAATTAAAAGGCTGTCACGCTGAAATAGTAAAGATTGCTCAATGTTCAAATGTACATGTCTAGATTTGCAATGTTTGTTGGTCCTTGGTACAAAAGGGCAGCAAGCGACTGATCATACCTGAAAACGATCAGGGTATATAGTTTGAAGGAACGGGGCCAGAGGACATACTTGATTATCCAGACACGAAACACCATTCAAAGTATTGATTCGCGTTTTTCTCTCGTATACGCCTTGTTTATATCAAATTTCTTATGTTCGGCAGTAGTAGATAGCCAAACGACATTTTACCGTAAGTGACGCCGGGTTAATTCCTGTGACAAAATTAACTAGGCCATGCAAATATGCTAAAGAAATACTAGTTGGGCAAATGCCTCAAATCACGTAAAGCCAAGTGTCATTAATGTTGGTCAAATAATGTATTTCGATTGGGGACGAGGCCGGCTTGCTACTAAATGTAACGCTTGTATGTGACGAACCGACTTACAGTATTTCGAACTGTCTCGAATTTTGTCTGTTATGCCCATATTTACCTATAATTTTATTAACCACTTATTGCGCTGAATGGGTTTGCTAACAGTTGCATGGATACATGCACTTAGAACATCATCGCATCTGTGCTGGTTGCTGCTATTTCTTTACATTAATTTTCTTGTGAGTCGGCGAAGCTGTACTTTGTCTAGATTTGTTCCGTGTTAAATAACCCTGTGTAGTGTAACTATTTCGGTCAATTGTTAGTCTGTCTAGAAATATAGAGTGTATAACTACTCCGTCCTTGGAAAAATTGGAGAGGAACAGGCTATGAACCTGTAGATCTATTATCTGATCACATAAGATGCCCCGATCACATTATGGCGAAGCATGGCCATATAGATAGCATGATAACTGCACTGAGGAGAATTCCTTCATACATATATCAGTTCCCTAGATGGCAGTCATTATGGTAATATTTAACACACCCAACAATATACATAGCTTGCGTACAGTTCAGTAGGCTTTACCTCTGAGAGCTTTAAAGCAAAAGCTAGATATATACAACGATGTGTCTTCAGGAAATATAATACCACTCACAATCACTAAGGTTTGTCAAGATATAGCGTATTTTCAATGATCTCGGGTACACTGCAGTGAGCAGTATTCACTTTGTAAATAATCAGTCGTAAGTACTCACTTTGTAAGAACAGTACTCACTTTGCAAGCAAGATTTCACACTTTTTATTGTTGTTCAAGATCCTTTTCAATGATCTCGGGCACACTGCAAGTGAACAGTACTCACTTTGTATGTAATCAGCTGATATATATATAGATTTGTTTCCAGTACAACATTAGCTCTGTAGAAGGCATTAGGTTAATGCCGCAACGTAAGCATTAAATATACTATTTCCAGAGACCAGTTTTACGTTCCTAATTCCTATTTTCGATTGTATCGCCCAGTGAACATAATTAAGGAGTGAACATACTTAATTTACAACGAATCCTGAATGATCCAGAGATACGCTACGTCGTATCAAACTCATTTTAAGTTCACAAAACTCCCTTGTATTTCATATAACTATACTAAGTCTAAGGCTACCAAAATATTCAATTACCCTAATGCTGTCAAGGAGTTTGACTGGAACTTATACACGTCTGGAGGCAATAGTGGTGATTGTGACTCGTTGAACTTTATCTATAAACCATGCCAACATATTGCGACTGGTAACCTTGATGGAGTGAGTGATGAAGACTTGAAAACACTCCTGATGAAAGGACCTAGATATAGAGAGTCGATAAGAATAAACCTGAAGGCCGACAAGAATATAGTCTTGACTGCGCCTGAACAGCATTTTTTTTTGAGAGGTCAAAGCTAGAAAAACTCGAGCATAAAATACTCGCTGATTGGCTGGACCTCAAAAAGAACGGGTTCGTTGAAACAATCCGCCATTCTGACAGAAGTACAGTCCCCAAACAAAAAAAGTATACATATCTCGACTAGTAGCATTTGCAATATCCTATGTTAAATGTGACGATTTTAATCAGCGTCACATAACATTATTGCAGAAACTTATAAAACAAGGCCATACTACCAAGCGCCTCCACTCGAAGTTTCTCAAATTTCGCATATCACATTTTCTACAGTTTCTCTTATATGCAAATTTTCCATCTGGACCTATGGTAAAGTGACTATCTCTGTTTGAGTACAAATTTCCATATTCTCATTTGCAAAGATAGCACAGCACATCAGTGATTGATTCACATAAAATCCGTGTTCGGAACACTGCAAAAGAAAGACATGCTGAATGTTGACGAATGTTGCAATCGTAGAAGACATTGTTATTCCAAATTACCGTCTATGTCAGAAAAGCATGTACACGACAGGCCAATGGCTTTTTAAGTAGAATTTTGAACAGAAAATTTTCCTGAATGCCATGTCATAGATGACTTGGATATTTCAAACTATTGCAAGTAGATTTTTTATTCACATACGGATTTAACTAAGGTGCACAAAGGATATGCGATTATTGTCACATAGATGACAATGTAGATACAAAGTTGGGGATTTGATATCCAATGTCAATTTTAGCATATGTAGATGCCTTAGATGCTTCAAGTTACTGCAGGTAGTCAATGTGTAAGGGTTAATGGGTAAGGGTATTAAGTCTAGCTTATTCTTCAATATAGAGATCAATATGATCTTAAATGTCATCCTCGCTTACATAGATGACATAGGTGCTCCAAAATATGTCATCCTGGCATGTATAGATGACATAGGTGCTCCAAAATATATTGCCTCATATGCAGGTGATTAAATTGTGCCAGGATATCTACTTAGTTAAGAATATCTATTACTTTTGAATGCATAGATGAATATGTAAATATGTGGATACGTTTATTGATTAAACTGACGTGGAAGGCTTGGGGGTTCCAACGAATCTCATGGATTTTCACTCATGCGCAGAAGATGAACCGGCTCCAACAATTTGAAAGGCCATAGACAACTCAGAAGTAATCGCACAAATTTTCGTTTTTGGACAAAACGCGTCAGCATCGCCATTCATTTTTTTATGCAAAGCGACAGTCCTAACCCATTTTGTCACAATTCAGTTTGTGACAAAACGTCTTGACTCGGCATGCAGTGTTAACGCGTTTTGTCATAATATGACAAAATGCAAAAATTGTGACAAAACGCGTCACGACAGAGGCGGGGTCAATCGAGGCGAGTTTGCCTGTTTGTTATTCATTACTAATATAACCTTTGGTTTATTTTGAACTGTCCCTTAAATAATACTCATTCGAATTCCATTTTCATTTCCAGATATTTCTAAGCTATGTAACGTCTTATGCAATACAAAAACAAAACAGTCTTTGTAGCTTCATTCAATAAAGCTTTTCGAATACAAGTATATGAGGTAACATGATTCACTAAAGGGAACGTGTTAACAATATTTGGCTAGGGCGACTTAGGGTGTACCGCAGCCTGGGAGATGGGGGACCGGCTCATTTCGACCCTATGTTCGTTATCGCTGAGACTAGGGAACTAAAACTAGCCAAATATACCCTTGTGCCAAGCTCTAAATGTAAAAATAAATCCAAGAACAACATCTTGTCAACATCGATGACATTTCCCCAAAAAAAAAAATTTATTTTTTTTATTTAGGCAATTGTCTTCACAAAAATGCATGATAAATTAGTAAATGATAGTTAATAATTTTTGCCAACTGTTATCCACGGAAAGACAACAGTTTGAATAAAACAATAAGAAAACTTCACTGTTCTAGTAACCTCACATGGCGGCCATTTTGAATGTATCATGATCCCCTGCTCGAGGAGCAATATTGACCCCAATATGATGAATTACAAAATAATTAATTTTCAGCTCTCTATATTTCTCCGTTTCGAAGCAAAAGAGAAAAGTTCACGAGGGGAACCACATAACCCCCCAGACTCATGCCAGATAGGGTTAAATATGAGCTTCTAGACTGCGAATTCAAATCAGTGTGTTCATCGGTCGGGTCTGGGGCTCAACATATCTTTGAATTTAGATGATTATCTCGTGAGAGATCTCAATAAAATATGATGCTCTTTATGATTTTGACGACAGATATAGACGAATGTCATCAAAGGCCATGCGATAATGGAGCTCAGTGTATCAATTCCCCCGGGTCGTACTCCTGTGACCAATGCAAAGACGGGTATGAAAGGAATGGACAAGTGTGTCAAGGTATTAACTGCATTTAGTATGTTTTCCTTGAGAGAACAATCACGGCACCCACGGTACTGATGTTTCTACTGAACTTTTTATATTTGTGTTATAGTCACATCTTTGCAACATTCTGTAAGCTCGTCATTATTTACTCTGAGTTAATTAAGAACAAGTCTCATTTAACAAACACCGAGCATGTCAGGATATGGCCATTATAGTTGTAGTTTAGTGAAAACCACTGGAGAATAGCATTTGTCCATGAAGATGCCGTGGCTCAAAATCAAATCCATCGCTGAAGATGGCTGTGCATGCATGAATGTGAATATGATATATGAACTTGAATATATCACCGCTTGATATGCACTGGAATATATATCCTTCTATACCATGGTATGAACGCTTATTTGGTGTGCGTATCTCATTAACTAGGCTAGGACCGCATGTATGTCGGCCAAACTCCGGCTCTAGCACAATTGACCAGCTAACTGTGATAGGCCCAACAATCCATATATCTGTACATTGTTATGTATGGGCTAAATCTGTATGCGTCGTATACCCGGTTGCTGACGATGTACTCAATCTGGGATTCCAATCATTGGCCTTCTCCGCTGTTCGACGCAGGTCTGGGTTCGTAGCAGAGTTCACAAATCAAATTCGCTGTTGGTGGAGACTGCCGGTAGATGATGTCCACCGTCTTCGATGTGCGTCATCACTTGGCCGGTTTATGAGGGTGTATGGAAAGCCTCAGTGTCATTACTTCTGGTTTTCCACACAAGGAAAATACAGCCAATGGTTTGACTGGTAATTACCACGTATGGATATTTCGACAAATTATTCAACCAGAAAATACCACACGTGAAAATTATTTACGACGTGTGAAAAATATCCACCAATGATAGAACGGGGAATACCAGGTGTGGAAATTATTTACCAAGCATAGTATTTATCAGCCAATCATTAAATAGTGTTTTTTCATTGGATTTTCCACACATGTTAATTCTATTTTCCACACGAGGTAATTCCGAATTCATTGATTGGATGATAAATACCACGCGTGGTAAATAATTCCCGCACGTGATATTCCCAGATATCTGTACATTATCGAGATGATACGTTTCATATAAATAAAAGTTTCATATAAATTGGGGATCTTACAAAATAACAAAATATGTATATAATGAAAAAGAAAGCCGCGTCATCCTGGCCACAGCACCACTTTTACCGAGAGTCGTTGGCCAGCAACTGAAGACTTTCTCTTTTTTCGTCTAACTGCACATTTTCCAGATGTGGACGAATGCTCTCTGCTTATCGATACCTGTGGAGACAATTCAAAGTGTGCGAATTTTGAGGGTTCATATAGCTGTGCTTGTGATAATGGTTACGTGAGTGGGACGAAAAATGGTCATGCCTGCTCAGGTGAGATTGCTTTTTATTCTAGACAAGACAGAAACAGAACGAATGAGTTTCTAACGGTAATATAGAGCGGCAAAGTTATCCAACCTGTATAGGAGAAAGAAAATTGTCATCTCTGAATGAAAATAAGACTCTGAATTGAAACATCTTTACTTGGTAACTGATGATATCCCGGGGCTACTTATGGGCATATTTGAATACTTATCGGAGCGACGGCAAATTGTTTCCAATCGTTTAACATGTATTTTTCCTTAAATGATTATTTCATATCATTCTTGATGTAGACGCGTAATGGGCATCAATTGGAACAGATAGCTTCTGTAGAAAACCCGTTGAATTACTTTCTCGAAAAGTGGATAGAAGGTCGTTCGAATATGACATGGACAATATCATTCCAGCCCAACGTTAGAGAAATATTGAATAACAACTACTTCCTGATATTCTTAGTTTTTAAATCTGGTTCATGTAGCCTAACATAAGCAGATAGATTTTTCATATTTCAGACGAAGACGAATGCCTTTTGAATGTCTGTGGGAATAACTCAATATGCAGTAACCTGGATGGCTCATTTGAATGTGCATGTAAAGACGGTTATGCCAGTAGAATCAAATATGGTCATCAATGTACTGGTAAGCCGATTTCATCATAATCACCTCCCGACTATAATATATATTATATATATTACTAGAAAATCATAGCTCCTCCACGTAAACGCAGTTTAATGCACGAGCTTCGACAAGTTAGTATATTATCAATGTCAAATCAAGTTCTGCTCGAATGACAAAGGCAAATTACAAGCGTCTAGTCCGTCATTCATAATTCAGCCGTCGTCCATTAGAGAATATCCGCGTCCATAATCCAAAGACCTATTCCATATTTCAAATAACAGTATTAGCACCAAATTCAAAAAGACAATCATAGTATACATAAACATAGGCGAGTTTCCTGCAAGAGAGAAGCGGTCAACAGTTTTCAATGATGCTGGCAAGACATCATGATGTTCCAAAAATATCAAATCCGTATCGCTGATCAGTATTCTTAATCCATAATATTCGTTGTGAAGTCGTCATCTAAAGACTGATGTATCTCAGTCACGCTTTGATTGTGACTGCTCATATGAGTACCATGAGGATCTTGAAGTACATGGGTTCATACGGCCCCTAGCCCCGGGTTAAGCGGAATTAGACACAAGTTATTAAACGTAGCGCCATGAATCTTGCACGCTACGTTCGTATTTTGCTATCAGCATGCGATATGTATCGCCAAATTTGAGAAAATTTGAGTGGAGGCGCTTGGTGGAATAGCCCTGTTTTATAGGTTTCTGCAACAATGTTTTGTGACGTTGATTAAAATCGTCACATTTAACACAGGATCTAGCAAATGCTACTAAGCGAGATATGTATACGCCATATGCAGGTCCCACTGGAATATTACTGTCCAGAAAGGGATAGTTTACGATGTCGAAATTGTAATCATCTCTTTTGTCATAAAGTCGACGAGAGAGAACGCCCGCTTCATTTTTATAGAGATATAGATCTAAATATGATGTGCCTGTAGGGCTGTTTGTAATTTCCTTCAAATCCAGTGAAGGTGGATATATATCCTTCACTGCGTCATTTATATAGCGATTATCTACAGCAAGAAGATCGTCTATATAGCGTTTGGTGAATGAGAAGGAACGGGCTTTGAATGGATCGGTTTTTGAAAGCGCCTGCATATAGTCATATTCATAAGAGAACAGATATAGATCAGCCAACAGGGGTGCACAGTTAGTACCCATTGGAATACCTATATGCTGCTGATATATTGTGTTGCCAAATTTCACATAGATATTTTTAATGAGAAATTCAAGCAACTCTATAAACAAAGAAACATCCCATGAATGATATCTCTTGTATGTAGTAGAGCTAAAGGATGCTTTATGGCTTCTGACATTAATATATCTACGATCAGTTTTCTTGAACACAGATACTATTAACGAACTTAGACGGTCAATAAGGTCCTGATGAGGGATTGTAGTATAGAGAGTCGAGAAATCCCATATGGATACATGTCTGTACGGTATGTGACCTTTAGCATCAAGTTCTTCCGTAAGACATTTTGAGTTTTTCAATATCCACATACATTCAACGCCAGAGTTCTTAGAAATAGTGGCGCAATACCTTTCCCAAAATGCTTTTACCTCCTGAAGGGCCCTCGCATTAAATTGCGTTTACGCGAAGATGCTCGAATCGAAGTTTGTAGTATCCTTGAAGATTTCACTTATGAGTCTAAAAACAGTATATCACAGATTTATATATAGTTCGATCTCATGCTTGTTTGGATTTTCTGATAACAGTGCGGAAAGAGCCTGCAGATTGTTACACATGTGGATTACTCTCCTAAACAGTTAAATTTACCAATTCAATCTTTTTATTCGATTGAAAATTAATCTACTGTATATTCACATATCTCTACTTGGAATCTCAAATTGGAATGTCCAGTCTAAAAGATCTATTTTCAATCGGAAAGACTGGTCACTAATTCCATTCTGAGGAGAATGGAATTAGCGGCAAGATTTTCAATCTAACTAATTCCATTCCGAGGAGAATGGAATTAGCGGCAAGATTTTCAATCTAACTAATTGGGGGTTTCGTTACCTTTCTAACGCAAAATAAAAGTTGATTCCAAAGAAAAGTATTATATTGAAGTAAAACTGAAAAAAACGCATATCCAAAAAATCATATATTTTGACCATGTTGATTTTCATATAAATCATTTGCGTAAGAAGGAGAAAATCTAAGAATTAACATGGATTTCAATGGGAGTTTTGGGCTCAGCCAAAATTATATACTCGGAATCTTAGAATAAAATTGAAGAAGGCGTATATTCAATTTCTTATATTTTACTTCATGTGTTAATGACTGAAATTTTCCACAAAATGTTCACCATACCGATTTCTGCCAAAAAAAGTTAAAAGATAGTGGAAAAAACTCAAAGTCAAAATGTAGGTAGGCTGGAACTCAAGTGTAAATTTTATATTTTTCCATTTGATGGCTGAAATTTTAGCTGTTGTCGACAGTTTTGAGAGATACATGTATACCCAGTTTATTATTCATCCTCAATTAATATGGATGCTCATATGTCTGTAAATGTCGGTTTGTGTGATATATCTGGTGACTTCCGGTAAACCAAAGGTAACGTACCCCAAAGACTAGATAGTGGGCTCCCGTATTTTAATGGCTCTGGCAACGTTTCTACTAGTATGTAATATTTAATATTTGTAATCGAATTTTCCATCCCCCAGCCCTCCTCAGCATATTTTCCTTCATGCTGGGGCATGTGTTTGTCTTCTGTTCTCGTCATCCTAGCATGTGATTTTCCGTATTTCTGACGAAGACGAATGCCTTTTGAATGTCTGTGGAAATAACTCAATATGCAGTAACCTGGAAGGCTCATTTGAATGTGCATGTAAAGACGGTTATGCCAGTAGAATCAAATCTGGTCATCAATGTATCGGTAAGCAGATTTAATCATTCTCACCTTCCGACTAACCTAAAGTAAACGAAACAAAAAGATTTATATACAATACTAGAAAACCTTAGCTCCTCCACGTAAACGCAGTTTAATGCACGAGCTTTCGACAATTTATGTATTATCAATGTAAAATTAATTTCTTTTCTCATGATACAGGCAAATGCTCGCGCATTAAATTGTGTTACGCGAAGATGCTCGAAGTATGTAGTATCATTAAAGATTCCACGTATGAGTCTATAACAGTTTTTAAAAGATTTATATATAGTTCCATCTCATGCCTGTTCTGATTTCCTGATAACAGTGTGGAAAGAGCCTACAGATTATTACACAGAACCACTTGTGTATTATTATATTTAACAATTAGATTTACCAAATCAATCTTTTTAATCGATTGAAAATTAATCTTCGGTAGACTTGAAATCTCAAATTGGAATATCCAATCTAATAGGTCTATTTTCAATCGGAAAGACTGGTCACTAATTCCAATCTGAGAAGATTGGAATTCGCGGCAGGATTTCCAATTATACTGCTTTTCGTTACCTAATACCACTTGAACAAAAAATCATATATTCAAAAAATCATATATTTTGACCATGTTATGTTTTATATACATCATTTTCGTAAGAAGGAGAGAATCTACGAATTAACATGGATTCCCATGGAGTTTAGGATTCCGCCAACATTATGCACTAGGCATGCTATCGTAGAAATAATTAAAAACTGAACATTCAATTATTTGTATTTTTACTTCATGTATTACTGACTGAAATTTTCCAATCTCATATATAAAGATAAGGTAAAAATCCAAAGTGTATAGGCAGGCTGAACCTCAAGTGTAAATTTGAATTTTTCAATCTGCTGGCTGAAATTGTAGCTGTTGTCGACAGTTTTAAGAGAAATGTTAAGTTTATTTTTCATTCTCACAATAATATGAATGCTTTAATATATGTCTATAAATGTCGGGTTGTGTGATACATCGGTTGACTTCTGAAAAACGAAATGCAACGAAACCCATTAAAAGATTAAGCTGTCGTATCGAAGCTGCTCATTACTGCCGTATCATCTTGCGATGCCTGTACTAGTATTTATTATTTAATATGTTTCATCGATTTATCCATCCCCCCCCCCCCACCCAGCCCTTCTCAGCATATTTTCTTTCATGGATTACACTATGTACACTGGGGCATGTGTTTGTTTTCGATTCTCGTCATCCATTTCATGATACCAATGTTATAATGTGTTCATATTGAATGACCTATATCTAATCTCTTGGGATCTTCGTGTCTGAATCAGTTCGGCTATCCGTTGAATCTTTTGTAATGCCCATTATAAATCGTCATACTTTCAGATGTCGATGAATGTTCCTCAAATCTAAAGCCGGAGAAAATTTGCGGAGAAAATTCAAAGTGCAGTAATGTTGAGGGTTCGTATCAATGCAATTGTCATGTGGGTTTCGTCAGCAACTCGAACGATGGCCAAAATTGCACAGGTACAGTTTTTATTACGCTGTTTTGTAACATAATAATAAATTAATACACAAACGACGATTTATCTAACATGTTTATGTATTATTGCTCCTATCCAACTAAACTCATTTCTAACTCATAACCACAGAAGCCCACGACAGCATGGCGTCACGTTGACGTCATCGGAGGAACCAATAAAATAAAAGGTTAACGATTGCATAGCTAGAGCTGATGATTTGTCGGCATCATTGAACACTCGAGTGTTTACATATTTTTATTCTATGACTAAATTTGAGAGCTGATATTGTGATAGCAAAAATGCCTCCCTTTTACGGACGTAAGCGTTCTCTGGGGACGATGATTTCATATTGAATGTAGGATCGGATTCTTGAATTGAAATGCTCCGGTCAGCCACATCTGCACACAGAGTCAAAACAACTAAATATATTCACATATAGATAGATGTACATAATAGCATTACAAGCGTCTAGTCCGTCATCCATAATTCAGCAGGGTACGGCGCATCACGTTGGGCACACCGGTTCTCGTCAGATCACCGAAGTTAAGCAGCGTTGAGCTCGGTCAATACTTGGATGGGTGACCTGGTGCTGTACCGGCTGGGCTGATCAGTGTCCAGAATAATAGGAACTGTGGACACGCTCGTGTTCTGGCACATGTAGGCACCGTCGTGATATGACTGAAACAATGTTGAAAACGACGTTAAATCCTACTCACTCACTCCATAATTCAGCCGTCGTCCATTAGAGAATATCCGCGTCCATAATCCAAAGACCTATTCCATATTCCATATAACAGTATTAGCACCAAATTCAAAAAGACAATCATAGTATACATAAACATAGGCTTGTTTCCTGCAAGAGAGAAGCGGTCAACAGTTTTCAATGATGCCGGCAAGACATCATGATGTTCCAAAAATATCAAATCCGTATCGCTGATCAGTATTCTTAATCCATAATATTCGTTGTAAAGTCGTCATCTAAAGAATGATGTATCTCAGTCACGCTTTGATTGTGACTATTCATATGAGTACCATGAGGATCTTGAAGTACATGGGTTCATACGGCCCCTAGCCCCGGGTTAAGCGGAATTAGACACAAGTTACGAAACGTAGCGCCATAGATCTTGCACGCTACGTTCGTATTTTCTTATCAGCATGCGATACGTATCGCCAAATTTGAGAAACTTTGAGTGGAGGCGTTTGGTGGAATAGCCCTGTTTTATAAGTTTCTGTAACAATGTTTTGTGACGTTGATTAAAATCGTCACATTTAACACAGGATCTAGCAAATGCTCATATACATATGCATATACCAGACCCAGAAATTCACACGTTATCATCTTTAACGTCGGTAATTATTTCATTGGCGGAGAGGGGGCTTCACCACAAGAAGATTGAACCTGATGACACTGACGTATTACTGATGCATACTATGAAATATTGACTTGATTTGAGAGGAATATGCACTTTTATTGCCCCGAGGATGCGGCGAGGGCAATATGCACAGCCGAGGGGCAACAAAACTGCAAGACAACAAGACAATAATTCACAACAACTCTGTGCTAATCTATTATCCCTTGAGCAAAATAGTGTGTTATGTTTTATGTTGCAAGAGCACAATCCTTCCGAGTTGATTGTTTTTAGCGGGCAATCGCCTGCAACATACTTTATCATGCACGAGATTTCACTGATTCGGAGCTGCCTCACTACTATCGTGTAAATCTCGCAACACACGTATAGTTGTTCGATGACGCTTGTTAGTTACTCCAATAATGTGCTTGGGTACGATTCTACTTACAATTAGATGGGGGAAATATTTATTTCTGCTGTATTCTGCAGCTAAACTCAGCTCCACGAACTACTCCGTGATCGACTGTTTGCAGCGCGAGCGAGAGAACGGGGCGACCTCTGTTGTAATTATCTCCCTTTGGTGTATATTCCATGGAGGGTGGAATATGCAGTTTCAGCGGGCAATATACACCCACGTGACCGGGGAATATGCAGTTTTATCTCATTACAATTTGTATAGGGAGACACTCTAATAAATATAATAATGATGCATATTTCTGTCGTTGGCTGACCTATATATGTTCTCTAATAAATATGACTATATGCAGGCGGGTTCAAAAACCAATCAATTCAAAGCCGGTTCCTTCTCATTCACCAAACGCTATATATGGATAATCGCTATATAAATGACGCAGTGAAGGATATATATCCACCTTCACTGGATTTGAAGGAAACTACAGATAACCCTACGGGCACATCATATTTAGACCTACATATCTATATAAATGAAGCGGGCCTTCTCTCTCGTCGATTTCATGAAAAAAAAGACGATTACAATTTCGACATCGTAGACTATCCCTTTCTGGACAGCAATATTTTAGTCGGACCTGCATATTGGCGTATACATATCTCGTCTAGTGGCATTTGCTAGATCCTGTCTTAAATGTAACTATTTGGAAAATGGTGAACGCAACGTTAAACCTAAATTCTTTCTCTCTGTAACTATTTTAATCAACGTCAAAAACCATTATTGCAGAAACTTTATTCTGTAGATGACGACTTTACAACTGATCAGCGATACGGATTTGATATTTTTGGAACTTCATGACGTCTTGCCAGCATCATTGAAAACTGTTTACCACCTCTCTCTTGCAAGAATCCAGCGTTTGTTTATACTATGATTGTCTTTCCGAATTTGGTGCTAATACCGTTATAAAAAATAGGGAATGTCTTTGGATTATGTGAACGACGGCTGAATTATGAATGACGGACCAGACACTTGTATGTTGAATATTACAGGAGTAGAAATGTGCCTGGTACTGTTGAAGTGCTACTGTTCATCTCACGAAGTCAGCTATAGTCAGCCAAATATCACAGGGACGATTATGAATATGGAATATTTTCATTTCAAGTTCAGTCTTGAAACAAAGATTTGTCTTGATTCGGTACATAATTAAATGTCCTTCTGTATACATCATCATGATGTCCTGTATTTCAGATGTGGATGAGTGTTCTTCAAATATCTGTGGGGAAAACGCGATGTGTCACAACATGATCGGTTCATATGGATGCTCATGTAAACGTGGATATGTCAATGTGAGCAAGAAGTACGGTAGCTGTACAGGTAATCTATTTGATTAGTTGTCCCAAAATCATTGACACTTCCATATCTGCTATATAGCTGGTCAATTTCATGCCTATATCAATGTAATTAAAATTAAATCCTATCTGCTCCCCAGTTGGATATGTCTCTTGCAGGATCTAACCGGCTTGCAGTAACGCGAGTGTTAACGAATCCCGAGAGCTCTTGAAGGGAATATAATAGTAAGTGCGTCGTGGTTGCCGCCTTCTCGCCAGGTTGGCACCATAATGCGGGGTAGAATTATGGACTGGTCCTTGGCGTAAACCTTGGGTTAAACCAGAGACCATGACCCTATCTCCCATCCCCGACAGCAAGTAGTTAAAATGCGGCCGTGATGTCATAAGACTATTACATATTCATGACCTGGGCGTTCTGAACACCAAATTCAATTCACATCAGTAAGGTCCTACATAGCGACATATACGATTGGGTAGCAGTGATAGGATATTAATTTATTAAGATTGTGCCTATATTTTCCCTGTGTTGCACAATCGAGAATTGTTATTGTGCCCGAATTTGACTTGCACATTCATTTGTTCTTGCTTGCAAGGCTTGATCACAATCAGAGGCCTATGCAGAAGAATTTACTGAGAAGAAAGCTTAAATAAATATAAACGCTCTGGTCACTGACTTTCACCAGTAATTAAAAGCTCAGTGACCGTCTTCGCTGAGTCTGTAATGAAGCTGAGTAAACATAGCTCTCATTAGGTTGATAATGAAGTTGATCCTGTTGCAATCCCATATAGCGATTTCAGACACTCTATCTGTGCTTATGTGAGAAAGCTGTTTCAATCTTTGCGGAATGCTGTGGACAATAAACAACTGTAGGCTATACTCATCTGAACAGCCGGAGATGTTTCGATGATCAAGCGATGTAGAATCGGTCATACACGATTAACTCACGAACATTTACTAAAAAAGAACCATCCCCAAGCCACGAAATCTCACAGTGAAACATATTCTTATCGACTGTTTAGATTTTAAGATTGTAAGAGATTCTTTTTATCGAGCAGCTACTTTAGAAGCTTGGATATCGTCGTTATATAGCTGAAATACTGTTGAACGCAACATTAAACCCCAATTCTCTCTCTCTCTCTCTCTCTCTCTTTCTCTCTTTCTCTGTTGTGCAAGTAAGTAAATTATATTCTGCAAAGAATGAGATTGACCACGATTAGTGGAGTTTTATAGCTTTAGCTGCAGATGGGAATCAACAATTGTTTCGGTTATTGCAGATGTGGATGAGTGTCGGTCAAATGTCTGCGGGAACAATTCGATATGCGGCAACCTGGAGGGGTCATATGTATGCGCCTGTGAAGTTGGTTATTCCAGTGGGAGTGATGATGGTCATAACTGCACAGGTATAACATTACGTTAATTTACTTTCTTGATGCAAATTGCATGGTAGGGAAACTGAGTAAGTATTTTGACAGTTTCCCAAAGAGTTTCCGTGTTAAAGCTGTCGTTCGTGTTATTCTGATGGCGTGAAGATTTCTTACGGAAGAACATGTTGCGTTTATGGTGCAGACTTCTGTGTCAGAGGAATCTCAGACATAAGTTACATAGCTGAAAATGTACACAAGAAATGTGGATTGGAGGAGAGTGTGAGAAATCTGTTTGATCGTTCAGAGAATATTAGATAGGTTGGATAGAATTAATGCATTGATATTGATATCTTAGTCTAATTTTCTCGAAAACATACATGTACCGCTGCCAGGTGACATGAGCATTTGCGAAAATTTGTATTTAATTATGTTCGGCATTACATGTACAGTACATCGTGTAGTATACAGGTGCCTGTTGTTATCTGTAAGAATTTTGATCAGCGACATTTGATTTGATATTTGGAACATCATGATCTATTGCCAACATCATTGACAGCTCATGACCGCTTCTCTCTGGCAGGAAACTGAGCTATGTTCATTTGCTACTAAAGCTGTTATTCGAATTTTGTCTTTGGATTATGAACACGGAATTTGTTTATATATTGAATGACGGACTAGACACTTGTATACAAACATATTCATTTTTATCCCTGCTTTCATCTTAATGTACACTTTTCACTAATAACGTGTCGTGAATCGTCATTTCAGATGTAGATGAATGTCCGTCGGATACCTGTGGAGATAATTCGGAGTGCGATAATGTGAACGGCTCATATCATTGTACTTGCCATCTCGGTTTCGTCAGTAATACCACAGACGGCCACAACTGTGAAGGTATGGAATGCCGAAATTGAGAGCTCCGACTAAATAATATGGTTTCGCATGTCTGTAATCTATAACGATATTCAATAATTCGGATAATTTTTGACTGGTGGGAATATTTTCACGGTTCGATTGATCACCGAAAAAGCTACATTAATCTTAAAAACGAATTTGTTACTTTATTTGATGACCGCATTCGAAGACGAACTTCGGTCATTCGAAATTCAATCGTCGTCCATAAATACAGCCCGCCTTCATTATCGAAGGACTTGATTCTCGCGATACCACAAACATCAAAATAGATCTCATGTTAGCCTCTGGTTTCGTCGAAATACAAATAATGGAAGGTGCATTGTAGAGACTGAGCATGATTCATTCATGTACTTGCAAAGCAAGGATACTGTTTAAAATCTTATATTTTCTACGCAGGTATCGGAGATGAGTGGACAACATGGACTATTGCACTTGTGTTCTGTGTCAGTCTCACCGTGTGTGTTCTTGCCTTTGTCGGGGGGTAAGTGTGTGCGTTTTTCCAGTTATGCTTGAAATACGTGTACAGGCGTGATATTTCAGACTGTACGTGTTCTTGCCGCGTTTCCACTAGGATGTGGAAGCTCGTCGTGGCGTACAAACTGTGTGATCGTTACAACGTGATGAGTAGAGATATTACGTTGGTTGACTGTGTCTGCTGTTATCTGTTATTATTCGTTACTCAATCATATCCTGGAATTCGCAGGTGTTACCTGACTTTTATTTTGTCTAGTTTGCAAAACAAAAAAATGTTTGCACCAGGTATGATGGTTAAGAATTTTCTCTTCTCTTATCCTTTTTTCTATTGCAATCAATCTTCCATAATGTGAAGATAAAGCTGGGTTAGAAGATAGGAGTCGGATACTTTAGCCACTGGACAATCTAAGCCTCCACATTGGTACTAGCTAGAAGTGCATGTAATAGTCCAGAAAGGATAAAAGGATGTCGAGTTAAATATCGTGATATACTCGATCATTCCTTGTCTTCGGTCACATAATTATTGCACTGAACATTTTTCTCAGACTAGAGCTCGTACTGGTAATTGATAAGTTGAAAATGAGCATATATATGTAGCACACGAATCAGCGCGGGATGCAAAATTGACACCCTGTTGTTTTGGGCATATACCGCTACCTCGAGAAAGTGAGGCAGCCACACACGGCAAGTTTGGTCACACATTTGGTGGCCCGATATGGCAAATAGAATGTAAAAAACTATGAAATTTGGATAAGGCCACAATGGGGGATTTTACGCGCCACATAGCACGTGTTTTCCGTGCTTCAGTCCTCATAAATTATCGACTTTCCGAAACTTCACTTATAGGCGTAGCCTAGACGAGTTGCTGTGGCAAGGAAGCGGCGGCGATTATCGAACAATGGTCCTAAATGTGGACGACATGGTACAGGTCCAATATCGCTGTCCATCTATTCTGATGCTTAAGAAGGATGCAATGTCACATATCACCGATCATCACTCTATAGCACTACCTCACAACTTCGCTCAATTTTGTTTTTTCTTCTTTTGCAGTCTTTTCTGGAGTCGTTGTTGTAAGCTCCGAGATGAAGACGACGATTATACTTTGCCCTTCGAAGTCGAGTTCAGCGCACGTGGTAGTTACTCGCTGTCAATTGTTACGGACACTTCAAATCTGGATGAATCCGAAGGACAATATCAGCTTGTAGAACCTTTGTATGATAGCATGGGGTATCGAACACCAACTTGCTCCCATACTCCAGACTCGCACGAATACAGCGTGAATCCAGTGGATTATCTGCATCTGGATGCTACTTCTATAGACTCTGGCAAGTATTTCTTTCATTCTTATAATATGTAACACCTCTTGTGTACAATGCATTCTCAATACACTGGATGCCTGTTGGGTATTATTATATATTGTTTTGTCGCTATTGTATCCAAACTATTCTGATCGTTTCGAGCTGATCAGATGTTTGACCTGCTTTCAAGTATAATATCTCATTATGGGAGTGTAGGCCTCAGATACGACATTCAAGTTTTAACGCGGAAATTCTGAATACTGGAAGACCTTTTTCGTCTTAGCACAAATTCCAAATATGCATAAAGAGAGTATCCGGCAAGAGAGGATCCAGAATAAATCATTTGTAAGAAGGCGTTTTAATAAATATAACAAGCTTGGATATGAAGGGATTAGTGCTTGGCATTCACTTCCTCATTTCTGGCATTCTTTATTTGATTTTGTTCACAGTTGATTCTGAATACCTGCCATACGAGTTGACGCAATTCTTTAAAAATGCCACCCCGGAGTTAAATAACAGATTGTCATCTCTCGTTCCGACAGATGCTGGTGAGTGAGCTCCAAGAAAACGATTACATAATTCGATGCAGTGAGCATTTCTGTACCAATTCTGAGAGGGTCTACTAAGCCCATCTTTCACGGCGAGCAACCACTTTTACGAGATTATGCTAATACATTATTCAAGATGCTGCCTGGTAGGGCTTCGTTGCACCCGAGGTATGCACTTTCAGCGATGATAAATCATGTATGGCCATGAACGGGAGACCATCAATGAACCGCACGGAACGATAATACATTTATTGTCTCTGAAATCACTCGCAAATATGATAGAATATAAGCGTCAGAACCGACATTCAATATTCAGTCGTCGTTCATAAAATAATTTCTGCTTCAGTAATAGGAATATATCGTATGACAGCATCAATTCCAAATATGTATGAAGAAAAAATATTATAAAAACATTTTTGATTGCTATAGAAGAGATATATTCCAAATATTTGCTTTAAAACGACCCAAAACTTTTGATCAAAGGGCAATTCGATCCAAAATAGTTGGGTCCGTCACGCGTGTACAATCCTTCTGACAGTGTAGCCAGTGATTCTCATGAATTTATGGCGTTTCTGTATCTCAGTCACGCTACTGTAGAAAGTGTACTTACATTTTGAATGACGTGCTCTACTGTCCATATAAGGACCGATTTAAACGGAATTAAATACTTGAAGCGAAGAGCTGTGGTGATATAATAGCCCCGTGTACTCACTGAAATGTGCGAGATATGTGAGCGTCAGATGTAAGATACTGCTCAAAGTAACATAGAAATGGAAAATTCTCATCTTGCATTGGTTTAATATGACAATCGTCTATAATAATTCACTTGATATAAGTAATCATTATATAGACTAATTAGAAATTGAAATTCTTTTTGTATCGTAGAAAACGAAAGAATGGATTATCTCCACCCGATTTCGCCTCCTGTCGAAAACGCCGGTGGGTCACTTTGAGAATCTTTCCACGATTGACTTTTTATCCCATCGGCATTTATGCCGGATGGGATCATGTCGTCACGCTGTCCGGCTGGCTGGCTGGATGGCTGGCTGGCTGACTGGATGAACGACGTGACCGCTCTAAAAGGTGAGCAGTTCCAGCTGGAGTCTTCAAATTTGTTATACTGCATTGTTGGGTGGTAAAGCACAAGCCTATTGAAATTGGGTACATTTAGTTGATTTTGTGGTTTCCATGGCAACATAACGAAAAATATCCATATAACGACGTGACTGCTCTAAAAGGTGAACCGTTGCAGCTGGAGACTTCAAATTTGGTGTACTGCATTATTGGGTGGTAAAGCACAAGCCTATTGAAATTGGGGACATTTTGGTGATTTTTGTGGTTTCCATGGCAACATAAGGAAAAATATCCACGTGGTGACGTGGCCGCTCTCAAAGGTGAACCGTTGCAGCTAGAGACTTCAAATTTTGTATACAGCATTTTTGGGTGGTAAAGCACAAGCCTATTGAAATTGGGGACATTTTGGTGATTTTTGTGGTTTCCATGGCAACATAAGTAAAAAATATCCACATTACGACGTGAATGCTCTAAAAGCCGAACCGTTGCAGCTGGAGACTTCAAATTTGGCATACAGCATTGTTGCATGATAAAGCACAAGCCTATTGAATTGGGGACATTGGTTTCCATGGCAACATAACGAAAAATATCCACATGACGACGTGAACGTTCTAAAAGCCGAACCGTTGCAGCTAGAGACTTCACATTTGGTATACAGCAATGTTGGGTGGTAAAGCACAAGGCTATTGAAATTGGGTAAATTTGGGTGTTTTTGCTGTTTCCATGGCAACATAATGTAAAATATCCACAGAATGAGGTTAATGCTTTAGAAACAGAACCATTACAGCTAGACACTTCAAATATGGTAGCATTATTGTGTGCTTGGCGTTTTTGCAGTTTCCATGGCAACAAATGGAAAATATCCACAGAATGACGTTAATGTTCTAGAAACCAAACCATTGCAGCTACACACTTCAAATTTGGTAGCATATTGTGTGGTAAATCACAAGCCTATTGAAATTGGGTACATTTGTGACGATTTTTGGCTATGTGTAAAAGGGTGCCCGGACAAAAGCCCCACGAACAATTCAGTCTTATAAGAAGATGGTTTGATCTGAACACCAATGTTTGACTAACATCCTCCCCCCTCCCCCCACCCCCTCCCCCCCTAATTTCACAAGATTTAGAAAGTCGGAAATTGGGCGATCTGTTTTAATATTGAATATAATTGTTTAATATCTTATACTGGGAAGTGATTACCTCCCCTTGACATATGCAGGTCAATGCACTTGAATTTGCTCATTTCGTCCATGTCACTTGTATCAGTGTGCCGCGCTGACATCTCTTAGCTGTGAACTGGTCGAACTTCACTTTACTTGAATAAAACGCTCCGACAGTGTTCCGTTTGTTCTTTTCTGTGCAAGGGAAAGTAAGCTTGCTCAACAGTGAAACTTTGCACAATAGCTAACTTTTCACACTGCAATTTTATTTCAAAATATCAAGGAAAATCCAGCAGGTAGTTTTCCGTGAACAGCAAAAACAAAAACCAGATAGGCAATTTGCAGGTTAAATGTTGATGTCCCGGCGCGAAGCCTGCATGTTATAACACTCAAGACGGGCCAACGTCATAATGACAATGACGTCCGAATTTAACCTGTGAATTGCCTGTCCGAGTTTTGTTTTACTATTCATGGAGAACTTCGGGGAGGATTTTCTTGATATATTTAAATAAAATTGCACTCTGAGAGTTTAGCTACTGTGCAAAGTATCAGAGCGGGTGGTTGGTGGGTGCCCGCCCCTTTTATATCTAGTTGTCTCTAGCCAACTTTCCATACAAATGAACATGACTGTTTTCCCCCCAACTTCTTCTGCTTCCCCTTATTGTAGAATGCCCTTCATCTGTCTATACCGGAGATTTATATTGCTCATGTGAAAGGGACGGCAAGTTCACACTAGGCCGATGGGATCAAGTGTGGCCGTGGCCTCTAGTTTATCAATGAATCGATGAGATTTCATCAATTATACGTACAAGGCGGTAGAGACATCGACAGAATTAAACTTGTTATATCACATCGTAGCAAAGTGATGATGATGCTGTAAACACACCGTAATACCGGGAGCTGCATGGGGTTATTCCGGAATCAGAGTGTAACCTAATCATGTTGTTAACCATGTTTGGCGAAGCGATAAACTGACCCTTCTATTATCCCTGTATCGAGTGCAACATGCATTCACACGTTGCAGGACATATTTCATGCTGAATTTGCATAATAATGCTGCATGAACACGCCCTATATTTGGGGTAGGTCATCTGGATACACTATTTCTATATTGAGAGGGCTCCTGCTAGATAAAGCAATTCTTTCCGTGACGGAATGGATGAGAATAATCCACTGCGGAAGAGATACAAGATACAAGATACAACAAGATACAAATATTTATTTAAAGTCGAAACTGATATAAAAATATAAACCTTAGCACAGATGGCTATTTGTCGACTATAAAACAAGGTGATAAAGCAATATACATGTATAATAATCAATATCAGTCTTAGAATGGATTTATGCCTTGCACATCTGGCATTTACTCTCCATCCCCTTAAACGATTTTAATTTAGCTTTAAAAATATTTAGGGAAGATGACGTACGGGTTTCCAATGGAAGACTATTCCATAATTTCGGGCCATAGTAGCGCAGTAAGTTTATTCCAAATCTTGTTGATTTCACCCGAGGTACATGAAGTTTTCTATGATCTCTTAAGGAGTGTTTATTTTCTTGTAACTGGAATACATCTTTCATATAAGAAGCATTTGTTTCATTTAAAGTTTTATAAATCTCTACTAGAATGGTCTTCTCTCTACTGGTCCCCAGTGTGGATATTTCCGCTTTTTCTAATAATCGTTCATAAGAAGATTCATAATCTTTAAATACAAATCTCAAAGCTCTTTTTTGGATATTTTCCAGAGATCTTTTTTCTTTCTGTCGACAATGATGCCAGACAGGCGAACAGTAATTGAAATATGACAATATAAAGCAGAGAAAAATATCCATTCTTGCAGACTCAGTTAAATATGAAGACAATCGTTTCAAGGCTCCTAAAGACCTGTTTGCCTTGGCTTTTAAATGTGTAATATGGCAGCTAAAGTTAAGCAGGTGATCAAAAATAGTCCCTAAGAGAGTAATCTTATTTTGGCTTTGAAGTTCCAAGTTACCAACGTTTAATACATGCGACTGCAGTTCTCTATTGGGGCTGATAATGAAGAATTGAAACTTATCAGGATTAGCTAAGTTAAACATATAATTACTTTCAAACCATCTGATAGCATTTTCAGTTTCAGATTCAAGGATGGCAGTTAGTTCGGTTACAGATTGTTTGTGTTCTGATAAAGAATTGTCATCGGCATAATTCGTTTTCAGTATTCTAGAAGTCGTTAAAAGAAAATCGTTTAAAAATACATTAAAACAGTTAGGGCCTAAAATCGAACCCTGTGGGACTCCTGAAAGGAGAGTCTGCCAGGAACTTACATCCTGTCCTACTTTTACCCTCTGTTTCCTATTACTCAAGTAGTCGCTCAATAAGTTTGTAGCACCTTCCGAGAATCCATATGCTGAAAATTTAGCAATAAGTAGCATATGTGATAAGGCATCGAACGCTTTAGATAAATCCATACATACCGTCCCTACATATTCTTTGTTGTCTAGAGCGGTCTTCCAAGATTCAAGTAAATGTATAAGAGTTGTCTGACAACTATGCCCTGTCCTGTATGCCGAAAGAAATGGAGAGAAAAGCTTGTCAAAATGTGGTTTAATTTGATTTGCTAAACATCGCTCAAATATTTTCGATGTAGCAGTTAAGACGCTAACTGGGCGGTAGTTGGATTTGTCTAAGCCATCTTTCTTTTTGTAAATAGGTGAAACTTCAGCAATTTTTGGCTGATTTGGGAAAGTGTTTGTTTGAATCATTTTGTTCACAACATTTGCAATTGGCCTACTTATGCAATCCCTACTAACTTTAAGGGCCAATGTAGGGATGTTGTCAAAACCGCAACCCTTTTTGACGTTTAAATCATCAATGATTTTGTTGATCTCGTTTTCAGATGTAGGTTTGAAACTAAACGGAGGAAAGTCTATCACTAGTGTATTCCTTAATAAATGTCACACTTGGGTGATTTTCAATATTAATGGTTGCTGGTGTACCGAAATTGCTAGTATCTGTAAAATATGAGTTAAAATTTCTGCAACATCAGCAGGATTTGACACAATTGTTCCATTTTCTGAGAGATGTATTTGTGTAGATGTCTTATTTGATTTGCTTGAAAGGTAAGGTTTTACAGTTTTCCAAAACACAGCAGGTGTGCAATCTTTATCACTAAGTTTTTCCTGTAAATAAGTTCTCAAAGATTTTCTACGGAGATTCGTACAATGATTTCTCATTTTTCTATAGTTCTCCCAATTTTTATTTGATTTAACTTTGTCATATCGATTTTTTAGTTGATTTCGTTTAAAAATGGCTTTTCTCCATTTAGAATTCATATGTGGTATTTGTTCTCGGGGACCTTTTTCATTTTCCTAGGTGCATGCTGATCTAAAATATTCAGATACATTGTTTCAAAAAACCAATAATTATCATTTACATCATCAAAAACCTCGCCCACATGAAATGGAGCAGTATTCAGATGATGGTTAAAATTTTCAGCATTAAATTTCTTAAAAGACCGATGATGGATTGTTCGCTTCAGAAATCGTGGTAATTCACATTTGATCACCAAGAAAATAAAATCGTGAAAGTCACTCAAACTGTTTGATATTGTTCCCGATTTGACGATTTCATCTGGTCTGTTGGTTAGAATAACGTCCAGTAGTGTTCCAGGTGTGACCTTGTGGCAGGTTGGTTCATTTATCACATTTGTCATATTAAAATTGCCACAGAAATCATGTAGTTTATTGTCAGATTTTAGCATGTCAATGTTTAAATCACCAGCCAAGATCACATGATCACAGTTTGTCATGGCTTTATCCAGCACGGTAGCAAGTTCGTCGTCTAGTGCGGAGTCACTTGTACTAGGTGATTTGTAAGCAGCAATAATACCCAGCTTTCTGCGTCTATATGGGAGGTTGACTTCAATACTTAAAAATTCCATACCATTACCAGTATGGTTTACCTCCCTTGATGGTAAATCTGAACGCAAATAAAGTAGTAGTCCACCTTCATTTCCACGTTTATCACATCGATACATTTTATAATTTTCAACTTCAAATTGAGTTGGTGGAAATGAAGGATCTAGTTTTATTTCAGCAATCATAAGACAGTCCACCGTTTTGTTCAGCAGAAGATATTTGATTTCTTCAAACTTATGTCTAATACTGTTTATATTAAGATAGGATAATAAGAAATCTCGCTTGTTTAATTTTCTGATGTTTGTGAATTCTTCATGAATATCTATATGAGCGGTATCCTCGAGAGCCTCTTCGGGTGATACCGACGCTGTATTACTTGATATTGTATTATTCAAGTTCAGTTCAAAAAAGGAGTTGCTGAATAGCAACTCTTCCGGAATTGACGAATTTGTGTCGTGTGTCCCTTTGTCAATAGAAATCCTTGAACAGTCTTGAAAAGGAAAATCAAAACTGTAGGTATCTTCTATACACTTGCTGCAGGTCCAGTCGAACGTTTTGTAGATTTTGAAGCTCCATATAAGCTTGACCTGAAATGTTATTGCATTTGATATGGGACCAACTGTCGCATACATCACAGAGAACAGCCCGATGGTTTTTAGCCACATACCGTTGAATCGGTAGTTTCGGCCATTGGATTGGCTTAGGGGTCGGGTGTCGAAATATGTTGGTCCCCATGCTATGAGGTATATGTGTTGGGCCCTGTATACTGTACAGAGACTATCAAGCAGTGAGATGTGGTCACCTTACTACGCTTGATCTCCCTATTACCATCAAATCTCAATTAGATAGATGTGGACGAGTTTAGAGACAGAAGATTATCACTACGAGTGGTCAGTTTGATGAAACCCATATGAAACGAACCGAGCTATCAAACGAGTGTGATAAAAATCTGATAAATGGCAACAATTTTGATAATTTATACCTCACAGCACAATATCTTATTATCTCACATCACAATATCTTACAATAAAACAGACTGAAAAGATACATAGCAATAATGTCACACGTCACAGCAGCCAAAAGTAATTTGATACATTTATGTGATACAAAAGCCGTACCACACCTTTAGATTTTTGCTAATATCCCTCGATTCTGTTTCCACGTAATGTATTTTAATATGCTATTGTGTTTCATAAGCTCGTTTCATATGAGTTTTGTCCAAGTCGTGTGATAAAAATCACCACTCGTAGTGATAATCTATATGTACCATACATGGTAGCACATTGCTGTTCGCCGCTGTGACATGTCTTGCCGGCATCATTGAAAACTGTTGACCGCTTCTCTCTTGCAGGAAACAAGCCTATGTTTATGTATACTTTTGTCTTTTTGAATTTGGTGCCAATACTGTTATATGGAAATGGAATAGGTCTTTGGATTATGGACGCGGATATTCTCTAATGGACGACGGCTGGATTATGAATGACGGACTAGACGCTTGTAATGAGACATATTAGCTCGGCGGAGATGCACTAGGATTTGTTGAACTCGACCGCGAAGTCCAATTTCATCGCGAAATTATTGCGAAATATACTTCTTTGTCCAAACAAGAATATTTCCAATTTTGAAAGAAAGCAGCCTTCCAGAACCATTAATTTCTCAAGTTTTCAAAACACATAAACTTTGTTTGAGAAAACAGCGTAACGCGCTTGCACAATAAATTATGGCAAAGATGTCTAAAGGTAAACAAACACAATATTTAACGCTTTATCTTGGAAGTCAGTGACTAGAAAACGAAATACATGGCGGAAGATAATTTGTTTAGATCTCAGGTTCCTTTGACGATTGCTAAGATGACGATTAAATGTTGATATTCGAGAGAAAGCGGAACTAATGAAACCCACCAAGAACATTCTCTATATAACGTATTCTATCGACAGTAACACTAAAATTCGTCGTTCATATATCGTTATATATGAGGCATTCCTAAATATTCTAAAGAACAATGATAAGATCGCAGACAGCTGATGTGGTATAAATGTAATGTGTTATTATTGTCTCTCATTTTAGCGGCAGACCAAGAGAAAGGCGACAGATTCGTGTGAACCAATCCCTTATTTTTCGACCTGCAGTGGATTCAAACACCATCGTGAACGTATTTTAATTTTCATTAAATTTTGCTTAAAACTTCTGAGCGATTTTATCATGAACTCGGCTGTTCTTCTGGACGATACATGTTCGTATTTAGATTACAAGAAAAAGAGCAGGGGAACTGAGTGGACCGAACGGACAACTCAGTCTCTATGTTATATATCAGTAACATTTATTTCATTCTGCTATTGCTGAGCGCCATTGTTTTGTGCTTGGCAAAATGTTTCAATGACAGATAAATTAAATGATTTTAAAGATTAAATGTAGACTTTGAAATAAAAGCAACATGGTTCTGTTCAGTTTATCAGTGGCTTGCCCCAAGTGAGAGAGACGTCTTACCTTCCAAACAGTATATTGAGCATGGTAGCCAATCAACCGTTTGAGCGTCTACATGTATCGTGATGTCTGGTGGCTTAGATGGGCGATTGTGGTTGTGATAGTATTGCAAAAGGTGTCCAACTGAAACTTTGATTTAAGAAAGCGGTATTCAAACGGGGACATTTTCCAAATATTTTTCAACGAATCACCTTTGGAATTTGAACGAAAAATTGATCAGTCTATAACAATAACATAAAGTTGAATCTTTTATAGCATGCGGATGATTTAGTTTTATTTTCGAGTATTGATGAGGGATTACAACAGCATATGCATACTCTGGATAAATATTGTAATAAATAGCAATTAAAAATAATTATTGATAAAGCTAAACTTATGAAGTTATTTTACGAGACGAAGCTTGTAAAGAATCTCTTTGAAGGAAATGAACTGTTGAAAACATCACGAAATGTCACATTTCACAGCTTCCGTGTCATTCTCCTTTATGTTCAACGACAAAATATTATTTCTAATCGGTAGCTATGTATATACTTAGCAAAGAAATAAGCCAATTTCAAATTACTGAGTTCTGCTGTGTGACTGATTTGGTTTCCCAACAATAAGCATACCAAATAAAGCAGATAATTACATATTGCATATCTTATACATACATTATCAATTTATTTCGCAGCCTGTTTTAAGATACAGGTGCGAGAACATTTGTGATCATTTAATCACGATATCGTCTTTGCACTTCAGCAACGCTGATTAAAATTTCAGCATAAACGCGGACGTGTACTACGACTCAAAAAACCTTCTTTATGTTCTTGTTTTTAACGGGTGTTAAACATATTATATAGTGGAAACAGGTTCTAGAGTACGTAGACAACAGATAGAAACACCTGCATACAGACGTTTAAAAGTAAGCAAACGTATAACTTCGTGCGCACGGCCTCGGCCTGTTAAATTTCAAATCTGTCCGTTCTTCAAAATGAACACAAAAGGTTACAGAAAAAGTTGCAGATGGAATTAAACGCAACAAATAAAGGTGATGGAAAAATATGTCGTCGCTTTGACAAGAAATCTTATATTCATGCCAATATTCTGACTGCATATCTAAAAACATTGGACCTCAAAAAATGAAAGGGGATTTAAACGGCAATCCAAATGCATAAGGATTTCTAGATCCTGTCCTCTTTGCTATGTGCATATCCCATAAGTATTATTATTTCCATACTGTTTAAGTCTTTCTTTATGGTAAAGTTTAATTTTACACTGAATTGTACTAATTATCTTTTTTTTTCAATCTAATAGATTGAAAATAACTTTGAACGCACCGAAACATCGACATTTAATCTGACAAAATTGGAATTATGAGCAAGATTTAATCTTCCCAGATTAAAAGGTCAATCTTTAGATTCGACGATTGAAATATATTTTCAATCTATTAGATTGAATTAGACTAATTAAACTAATACACTCCAGGGGTGTATTTAGTGCAATAAATAAATTGAAACTCTGGCAACTTCATAATATGACTTTGCAATAATTGGATATGACCACACAGCACATTACGCTTAATGGGGTCACTGGCGTTACATTAGTAAAATGTCGTCTTCAGTATGGATGTCCAAATACAAAATATTATATTGACACGTTTGGTCATGCCGTCGAACTCAATTATCAAGTTTTTTAAATCGCCGCTTGTTCAATTTATTGCACTGTTCTTATGACGCTCAATCTCTTTTCGTGTTTTTAAGTCACACATGTTTTGTCGCCAGAACTGAGTGCCCACTAGCGGACAGGGGCAAATTTCCGTTATACTAACACGTTGGAGACTTCGCATTTAAAGCAAATGACACACTTCTACATGCAAATATATTAAATAAAGCTTATTTTCTCACAGATGAAACAAAACCTGAAACACAAGAAAAAGTTATGGAACTGGTATCATTGACAATGTGGATTTGATTCCCATCCGAGCCAATCTTTGATAAAAACGTCTAGTCCGCCATTCATTATTCAGCCGTCGTCCATTTAAGAATTTCCGCGTCTATAATCCAAGGACCTTATGCATATAAACAGCATTAGCACCAACTTAAAAAAATAAATCATAGTATACATAAAAATTGGCTAGTTTTCTGCAAGACAGAAGCGGTCAACAGTTTTCAATGATGCCGGCAAGAAATCATCAGCATGTATCTTAGTCATGCTTTGATTGTGCCTGCTCATATGTACACCATGGGGATCTTGAAATACATGGGTTCACACGGCCCTTAGACCCTGGTTAAGCGGAATTAGACACAAGTTATGAAACGTAAAGCCATAGATCTTGCACGCTACATTCGTAGTTTGCTTTCACCAGCATGCGATATGTATCGCCAAATTTGTGAAACTTTGAGTGGAGGCGCTTGGTGGTATAGCTCTGTTTATTTTCCTGTGGCTATCAAACTACTAAAGTTAACTGGCAAATGTTAAAACAGGGATACCCAAAACATCTTATAAATTCTATACACTAAGAAGTTATATACATGGATACGAAAATTATGGTGTTACAGTACATGGCAGAAATGACTTGAGTGTGACTGGAGAAAAATTTGAGCGATTATTTGTGGTTAATAAAGTGTGCGCTTTTTGATTGCATATTTCCTCAACGCGACTACACATGCAAGTGCGTAGGTATCGCGCGCTTGTTATCCGCTCGTCCCATCAGTTCTTAAGCAGCATTATTGCAACCGATATTTGCATGTGAGGCAATCGCGTTGAAACTTACATTATTTCTGCTGTGTACTGTATGCAGTGTTCCAACTTATACCACATTCGGTGTCAACAATAGACGATAATTCGTATAAATTATGCATCATACGTCCATTGATATTCTCTCAATGTGCTTACAAAAATCAGACTGTGTGTCAAACCAACTTATTAACTTGTCGGATCACCTATTTTAAGCTAGAAGGTTTAATTTTGTATTAGACGTGGTAATCCAAATAACATATATTTTTTTTGCAATATGCTTCGAGAGCTCGATAATAGAGAAACATCTTCCGACACATTGGTTTGCTGTTTGACACATGAATTTGTCCTCGTGAAGCTCCAAAGACAGCTGTGCAATCCGAGATACATTTGATGTAATTGACGTAAACAATTCGTGGATAAAACGTATATTGACGGATTTACGGTTTCTAGTCTTCACTGTCTTCTTCATCTGCAACGAAACAAAGGACAGTATAGTTCAGATTGATATCCCCAATTGTAATCGATCTTACAGTTATATCTGTTGTCGCATCACTGGCTGCACATGTATACATGTTTCATTTGGAATCACATTTTAAATCTGTATAGCTAAGATGAGTTTCTCTCAATTTGCAATATAACAAGATTTCCAAGGCAAAAATATCGTACTAATATGTTCCCCAATTCATTTTGCATAGGTAGGTATTTATTCTGTAATTTTGGGCTATTTCGACGAAAGCCGGTGAATTAAGCCCTATCGAATACACATTCTCCTCACCTCCTCTCCATATCATCTTTCCTTATTTAGTTTCTTAACTTTTTAATTAATTGTAAATTGACCGATTTCTCTCACATTTCCACGGGATATCTATTGAGTCATGCACTTGGGAAGCAACAAATTTAGGTCAATATGTCAAGGGTCACAATGGACTAAATAACAAAATCATTGAAAATCGCAGTTCGTTGCGTGTTGATATATGCCAGGTAACTCTGGTCAAAAGTAAAGGTTACTATGGCCAAATCAGGAAATCATTGAAATAGTAGAAAGTTTTCCAGTGGATACGCTATTGGGAAACGAAATGCCAGGTACCAAAATTTAGGTCAAAATTCAAGGGTCAACGTCGAAATGGTCGCAAAGACAGGAAATTATTGAAAACTTTGTCTACGTTAGTAAACATTGTCTGGAATATTAAACATTTTCTGCGTTAGAGCTCCAGTTAAAGGATGTGATTTTTGGTCAAGCTTCCATAATATATCAAGCTTATGACAAACAGGAAATATATCGATTTCGAAAGGTCATGGATCAAGGGATCAAAAATCGGGATATCATTCAAAATCTTTTATGGGAAGCGAGATGTCAGATACCAAGATTTAGATGCCAGGGGATCAATAACCCATTGAAACATGAAAAATATGAAAGACTTGTAGATTTATTAATAAAGTCATGTAGGCTCTTGGGTTTTTTTCTCGAAGAAGTGAATAGGTATGCCCTGTGCGTTCATTGTCAGACCCACCGTTCTTGTTAGGAGGTGCAACAGGGTGAAGATAGTCTGTTCTATCAGCTTGAGGGTTAACATTGGGTAATTCGAGATATGGTACATCGAATAACCTCTGATATCCCAGTGTCTCGTGTTCGCCTACAAGTGGAATGAAATAACAATGCAAGTGAGATATTCAAACTGATCATAGTGCGTATTATAACCATCAATATTCGCGAAAACATCTGATTAGAAACACGTAGAAACAAATAATTACCGTAAAACGGAAATAGTAATGACATGTAACGCTAGTTGAAATGATTGATTATCTATTGAAGTTTACACCAATTTACACAGCTGACAAAACTGTATATAAGTTAAAATATATAGACCGACAAGTAGGGTTGATCCGTAAAAGGTATTGTCATTTGAAGTTGTACGTTTCGTTGCGCAGCGTATTCTAATCCGGATAACATCTTCTACAGTATATGTTCGTCAACATGTATCGACTTTTATACAGCTTTATAAATAACAGTCGATTTCAAATTACAATTTGTATTAAACAAATATGAACTTACCTTTCTTGACAGTTGGAGAAGAAAGGTAAAGATAGTCGGTTCTTATATGTAGATGGTCAACATTGGATGATGAAGTATTTGGAATGAGTAATGACTGGTTTGTCGCCTTCTCACTTGCGTCTTCAATAGAAAATGTGCAATTGCATCAATAAATTAACATCTGTCGAACATAATGCGGATTGTTTACATCCCATGTGAAATAAGCATAAACAATTGGTAGATATATACATGTATTTATAGATAAATATTTACACCTTCAAAATATTATTATTCCTGGCAAAATATTCACCTGATTGAGTGTCATATTGTATTTGGACATTTACACTGTTGCTGCACAATCGCGGTGGGGTGTGGGTGGGGGGGGGGCATCACTATTAGTTTTTGGCCTCTAATCTGTCTATTCCATTATTATTTTCCGCAGTTATAAACAGAAAACCGTTTTTCCTGTTAGCTATTCATCACGGAGATTCGTTTGACATTGTTGTTTTGAGATAGGTTCAGAAAATACTTCTGTTTCAGTCTCTATAATAATGTTCTGGTTGATGAGATGTCAATTTTCAGAGCATGTCCATAGTATTTTATCCAATTTTCTCAAGTAAATAAACTTAAAATTTCACAGAAAAAGTTCTAGGCCAAAATTCGAAGAAAAAACACACGACACCATTATTTTGTTGAAAGTGTGTTCCACCATTGAATGAAACAGTTTGAAACTTTCGAAAGGTAAACGCTTAAAATTGGAGACTCACTTTTTAATAATAATAATAACGTATTTCATGGGTAGGCAAGGTGTCAATATACATTTGTATGATATGAGAAAATAACTATAAGCAATGTATTGTGGACGTGTGCAATCCGTGTGCAATCGTCCATGGATACGTGACAACTATCTATTTCATCCCTGAACTATCTTCGATAGTGGCCTTGTTTATATAAAGGCATTCAGCCAAATTTACTTAAATATACAAGTCTCTCTCGGCACATCGCATTCAGACTAGAATACGAAGGATTGTAAGACGTAGTCTTGGTATCTCAGCCGCGCTTTTATTTCGGCTGTTCATGTGGGTTCTACGAAGTAACCAGACGGCCCCTAGCACCTCTAGCTTAAGCGGAATTACGCTGTCACTGGCAATGTCCGACCGACATCCCAATTTCTTAAATTTGATAACGACAAAACACATTTGTAGTATGTATGATCTTTCGTATCTTGTGTGTCATCTCTCGACGATTATCAGAACTAACATCTACATTTATTACGTCGCTTGAAATGGGTTTCTGAACATTATAGGTTTCACCAAAGGGTTTGCGCGAAAATGCGATTTAAACACTCACCGGAATTCGTAGGAGCAGCTAGAACGCACACATGGTCGCCATCAGAATGGCAACTTTCTGTGTTCGGGGTGCTAAGCCGTGTCCCATAACCTCCTAAAGCAGCTGTTTCTGCAATTGATACAAAATGCATTTGGATGACATATCCAATCTATTGATGTGCTTCCACTTAGTTATTGGCCTGCGTTCACCAGCCGGGCGAGCCTCTTATATGTCTCAATGGCTAACTCCTTTCAGGATAATATAATTATTTACTTTCAAAGACAATATTTTTTAATCTAAAGATGCCGTTTGAACATCTATGTTGACACACTTTTCTGTGTGATTCTATTGGTTTCTCTTGGCTCTTGAGACAATATCTCACCAAACGCAACCATTTTTTTTAAATATCAAAATGAATTTCTTATAATATTTTATAACTCAAACATATCTGAATTCCGTAAACGTAGCATCAATAATTAAAAAATATATATATTTTTTTTTTACAAAACCTACAAATTTCGATATGACTGTTAATCTTCTAGACGTAATCTTATGCACTTACCATAATCGATTACAGTATCGATATGCGGAGAGGAATCTTCAACACACACTGGCACTCGATAGCCCATACTATCGTATAACGGATCGATGAGCTCATAATGGCCACTTGATTCATTCAGGCTGGAATTGTCCGTAATAAATGATAAGGAATAGCTGCTACGCTGACTAAATTCCACCTCGAAGGGCATACTATAAATATCGTCGACTCGCCGCAACTTGCAACTTGTAACTTTCCTACGACAACTACAAAAGGAATATCCCGAAGTATTTACAAAAAATAGCGAGGTTATCTCGATGATCGCCTTCAGCATATAATCAACTCATCACAAACCAATACGATTCTTCGATAAGAGTGAGCTAGCGGCTGAATTGTTGCTGGGGTTTTTTGTCACATTGGTCGAATTGTATGAGCTACACATAATTCGTGCAGTATCCATCCGCTCGTTGGTCTGTAGCAACTACTAATGGCACAATTACTGCAATTGAGACAATGTAAACAACACATTAGCAGTATTTACGTCATTAACAGAAGACGCAATTGTGACATTAGCTGGCGATTCCTCATGCAGGGTCGACGACTAATGGGGCGATTACGACAATTGTGTCATTAGTAGTTGCAACTTCACATTGTCGTTCTCGCGACAATGACAGTTAACAACGTACATTTCAACCGCTGATGTCATAACAAAGGGTTTTTGTAACCTCGTCAGGAGACCAATAATTATCTCAGGTGAATACCTACATATATATCTCCGTTCCCGAACGGAGTTGGGGCCTTGTCGGAAGGTCACAAGGTTTAGGCTGATGACCTTGACCTTTTGATATGTGATGACCCCATCAACTGTGGGGTGACCTATGACCTCGAATTATCTGGCATTCACTTTGACCTAGTTTTTTTTCGTTTAAAGGGTTAAAATGTGTAATTTGCATATTTCTGTAACTATGCAACCGAGAATGTTTATATTCTCTACGCACTAGTCCTGGCATTCCTCTATTGAACAATATCCCTGACAGTTACACTGAACCGACAATTGACACAACGATCTAGAAATGTTTCTGGAAATGTTCGAACCTCGATTGCGAGGTCATTTGCGAGGTCAAGGTCAATTCTGATCTCGTATTCGTTATAAATGACCTCGATAATATTTTAGAACGAAGTTTGGATCAAATACTCGAAACTTTTGTTTCGACCCAAAATTTCACCCCAGTAAAATATACACGGGGTAACCTATGTTATTGATGGAATTTTATTTTCTCCGATCGAGTTCAAACTTCGTCTTAAATTCATATAGGCCATACTTTCATTAGTGGATATATCAAAGATTTAGTCATACATCATGTGTGATATATTTTTTCATCAAATAATTACGTTGTGACAAAAAGCGTCAACATGCTCGCTACCACTTTTTTGAGTGACAGAGTCGCCTGCTATTCTCACAACGCAGTTGTGACATTAGCTGCCGACCTGACAACCGCTAATAACACAATGAGACAATTTTGTCATCAGTAGTTGCTACATTGGTCGCTTCACTCAATCTGTCTATCAAGTTATCTCTTGATTGAGGTCACATCGCACTGACAACGACATTATTTAATATGTGGTAAATCCGTTCAAGCACATCTTGAGAATAGGGTATTCCTGCTGTTATATTTGTCAGAGGTTTTCCCTAAATTATAATGAGGTAAAACTGCATATTTCCTGATCACGTGTTTGTATATTGTCCAATGCTGCTGCAAATTCCACCCCGCTATGGAATATACACCCATGTTGATAATAACAACAGATGTCGCCCCGTTATCTAGGTCATTTCACGGATAAGGAAATTCCGTTTGGTCATGTCGATATCATCACAACTTCGGAGGAGGGACAATAATACTGGTGGCCAAAACTCGAAAGTCAACTCCGACTTATTAGCTTAAACTACATCAATGGCAGATGGTGACCTTTTATTGCACAGGACAATCACAGATCATCTCATCTGAAAAACTGTAATCTGTTTGGACTCCAGCCATGCCAGCGTAATTGATGGAATTGATGCAGAGAATTGATGGAATATTCCAAATGTAATAGTTTTTCGGTCATTGCCGCAGACAATCACTGCCTACACAATATATGATTCGAAGTCTGAATGTATTTCTATCAGTGCGTAATAAAGGAAGTTGCTCCCCATATAGGCACAACGGCTTATTTCTTATAGGTATGATGTGAAAATTTTATGGGCATTCAAACAGATCAAGCTGTGACTATTGAAACTCATCAGATTTCCAAAGTACATAAGCGATTCCATTTGTTGACTCTGGCAGGGAACCAACATTACTGCAGTCCAAAAGACCATTGTTTACACTAACATGAAATAGTTTAAAAAACAATTTGCAGACCTAAAACGTTTTTCTTTATAATTTTGAAACGGTTATAGAAATTCCAGCGTTCAGTTAGCTTTGTGCCGAGGAAATGGGTGTACTCGACTTCAAAGCCCTCTAGCTCAATTGGAGAGATATTCAAGAGGTGCGGAAAATTGACGACGTCTGATGACTAAAAAGCAATCATATGACACTACAAGAAAGCATTCCTCGGCACCTAAAACCCGGCATGCACTCTATCACATTTTTTTTCAAGTTTCTGTGGTATCTCAGACGTCAGTGCATTTAAGAATAAAAACAAATTCAACCTGATTAGTCAGTCAAACTTTTTTTAAATTTAAATGTTAACAGTAAATAGGGGAAATAACTGTCTTACTACCTGTATGCATACTTATGCTGTAAATTCTCACAGACAAACGAAAAAGAGTATCGACGTACTTTTGAAATTGGGCTTTTTCCTGTTATTTTGATGTAGCGCCACAGCAGATATCGTAATATTGAAAACATTGATTAATTTTATTTGAGTTTCGTATGGGTTTTTGCCTTGTTCATAAAAGCGTCCATAATTATTTTATTTTATTCCCTATATATATATTATCTATTTGTAGAACTATTGAGGCGGGGCTCCCCCAGGCCTGGGTACTTCCTATGCCATTATAATGTTGCGTTTAATAGGAAATCCCTGCTCAAGCAACTGTCCAAACAACTTGAGCAACCACGATGCCGATTCTAACAATATTGGATCATTGTCACATTTTTTTCATACCGAAACAATTACTTTATGTGAACAAGCAGACACTTACCATCCAAAGAACACGGCTACAGAAAGAGCGATACCAGCGCATGATGCGAAAACAACAATCCAGGATGTCCAGTGAACTGAAAACAACAATCAGATTTTCATTTTACCGTATCAGACTATTCAACACTAGATCCATATTCTATAATGCTTAGAGTAAAATGGTAAAACGAGTCATCTTCTCCATCAACACATCAACATATTTTCCCCGTCAACACATCAACATATACATTTAGAGTATAATCTACCTGAGAATCAACATATATACACAAACACTTATTCTACCTATGTATCTCAGCATGTCAGCAAGAATAGAAAGAGCCAAAATGTGACAATCTGACGCCTAGTAGGATTTCCTAGATCCTGTATAAAAGGTGACGATTTCGATCCACGTCACAGTTAATTCAACATGGCTTCACTCAATGTTTCATAAGTTTGGTTAAATATATCAGAGGTTGATAGCAAGGGTTTTATTCCCGCCAATATACGGACAATATGGACGCATTCTACATTGATTTATATATACATATCTTCTCTGAATTTCAATTCAATTCAAAATTCAATTCAAGTACGATCGTAATATTCAAGATCTTTGACTCAACGTTTTATACCGCGACGAGTCTGCTACCACTGAACCCAGGACTAGGGTCGCAGGAACATCGTGTAACAGAGATCTTAATTGTGTAAATATGCATAGTCACAAGCAAAGCCTGACTGAGATGCAATATATTCCAGATATCGACATGGAATACCGTTTGTATTAAGAGTACTGATCAGTGGTAGGAATTTGACGATATGCACTTTGAAAACTGTTGACCGCTTCTCTCTTACAGAAATTAAGATATATTGTTGGTGCCAGTATTGTTTACATGATACCTTTTCTGATTGTGTCAAATGTCGAACCCGAGACTGAAAAGGAATACACGACCGAGAGCAGAGTCGTACCTGTGCAGTCGTGGCCATCTTTGGTGTGACTGACCTGACCAGTTTGACAAGTGCACTCATATGAACCGTGGAGATTAGCGCACTTTGAATTCTCCACACACACATTTGATAAACATTCATCGATATCTGAAAATTCAAAACAAGTCGAATAGAGAAGCTACATGATGTATTCATATAATGATGTCAAGATGGGATAATCGCTGGATGCAAGGTTCTTGAAAACAAAACATAAAAAAGAACGCAAGATATATGATGTATTGTTTTAATTTCAAACGAAAGAAAACTGCAGTTTAATATTTTGCAGAAAACTGCATATACACCCAAAGGGTGCAGTTATCCAAAATCCGTCTCGCCACCTTTTAATTCTCACTCAAAGTTATCGATCAAATATCTCCAAAACCCATTCGCGAGAACATGCCGCAAAGTGAAGTGACGTATGAGGGTTTACATGTTGCGAACATTTGAACATAAAAGTCTAACATACCTGTACAGTTATGGTCATCTTCGGTTTCACTGACGTAACCATCTTTACACAGGCAGTTATACGAGCCCAAGAGGTTGGTGCAGTTCGAGTTGTTCCCACATGCATATGAAAGGCATTCATCCTCGTCTGAAATATTAAATACGCGATCTTCAATTCCTGGTTGCAGGTAATGCTTTTGTATGAATGTAACTTAAAGCGTTATTCTAGATTTCATGGACTTGCTCGTTTCCACCGAACACAACGGTGTTGTTTGTACAAAAGAACGCTCCAGTGATTGGTAAGAAACGATACTTTCCGGTTAGTGACTGGGATACATCATTCCCTAGATAACGACTTTAGAAGAAATCATTTGGACTAAGACTACTGATAAGCTATACGAATTTAACATTTTTGGAACATCATGACGTCTTCCCGGCTTCATTGAAAATTGTAGACCGCTTCTTTCTTGCAAGAATCTAGCCTATATTTATGTATACTATGCTTTTTTATTTGTTGCTAATGCTGTTATATGGAATAGGTCTTTGGATTATGGACGCGGAGAATCTTTAATGGACAACGGCTGAATAATGAATGCCAGACGGGACTCTAGTTACGCTACATACCACATCATTCTTTTCAAAGAGAATTTAGCGGCCTAACGATATCTGCAATGAATTTAACGACAGAAATTGATAAAAACGAATATAATCAATGGAATTTTTTCTATCCGTAACGCGTGTTTTAATTTTTCAAACTCCACTCAGTGAGTTCTTTGAAACCGATTCACAAGATCATATCTAAAAGCGAGGGTGATGGCATATGATTGTTTGCATGCTTCGAATGTAAAGCGCTAACATACCTGTACAGTTACGATCATCTTCGGTTTCACTGACGTAACCATCTTTACACAGGCAGTTATACGAACCCAAGAGGTTGGTGCATTCCGAGTTGTTCCAACATGCATATGAAAGACATTCATCCTCGTCTGAAATATTATAAACGGCGGTCTTCATGTCTTGTTTGCAGGTAATGCAAAGAATGCAAATGAAAGCGTTTTTCTGGATAGAAGGACTGGGTGAAAACGCGAGTTTCCATTCCGGAAACCTATTGGAAACTGGTTTGGAAACCGTGTCGCTACATTTTCCAACAGTGGCGGTTCTACGAAAGAACGCTGCAGTTATTGGTAAGAAACGATACTTTAAATTTCACTCAGCGAGTTTGACCAAATGTCTTTGAAACCGATTCACAAGATCATATCTAAAAGCGAGGGTGGTGACATATGTTTGTTTGCATGTTTCTAAGGTAAAGCGCTAACATACCTGTACAGTTACGGCCATCTTCGGTTTCACTGACGTAACCATCTTCACAAACGCAGGTATATGAACCCAAGAGGTTGGTGCATTCAGAATTGTTCCCACAGGCATATGAAAGACATTCATCCTCGTCTGAAATATTATAATCGGTTAACTTCAAGTCTTTTTTGCAGGTAGATCTAAGGTAATTAAAAGAATGCAAATAGAAGGGTGATTCTGGATAGCTTATTTAAAATCAAATTTCATCAATCCTGACCATCTTAGGTGTAACTGAAAAGCTTTTTGTCAAATGCCCGTAAAAATGAACCGTGGAGATTATCGAACTTTGAATTCTCTCCACATACATTTGATAAGCCTCCATCGACATCTGATATAACGATAGGTTAAGAGAATTTTACAAAGTCAAAAAGGGAAAACTTTGGATGTGAGGTTTTCAAAAGCAAAATTAGAAGAAAAAAATACAAAGAATGAAAACTGTTTTATGAATTGGTTCAGTTTCAAAACGATAGAGAACTGGTGATGAACATACTGCAGAACTGTGTATACATCTGAAGGATGTCGTTCGTTTCCGCCTTTTCTACGATATAACGCTATATGAATGGTTTCAAATAGAACCTACTAGAAAGTTCGTCTACACACTATAGGAATCATTTGCAGTTAAACTAATTTACGAAAAGTGGAATCGGTGGTAAAAATGTTTTCCATAACTCCGTCTTCTCAACTTCAACTCAAAATTTAAAAACTTAGAAACCGTTTCTCAATAACATAACCCAAAGCAAGTTGGTGACAAACAAGTATATGATAGATTGCGTGCCTAAAAATCCGAACATTAAAAGTTAACATACCTATGCAGTTTCGGTCATCTTCGGTTTCACTGAGGTAACCATCTTCACACATGCAGTTATATGAACCCAAGAGGTTGGTGCACTTCGAGTTGTCCCCGCATGCATTTGAAAGGCATTCATCCTCGTCTGAAATATTATGAACGGCGATACATTGCAATTGATGTATTGTAATAATACAACGAAAAAGATGATTCTGGATTGCTCGAATTAGATTTCAAGCAAATGTTTTCCCTATTGCATACGCTGGAAGCTTCAACTCTTTGGAATCAGATTATTGAACATTATTGCGTTTTATCTTTCGAGAGATAGATTGACGAGAGACCACACCTATGCAGTGTATACTGGAACAAAACTTAACATTCTCATGGTACATCGATATGTGGAACATTTCCGCTTCATGGGAAATGATGTTTGCCTTGCATAGCTCGCCAGCGACTCGGTAGAGAGACGTCATACCTATGCAATTTCCACCACCAGTCGAGTTACTGACATAACCGTGTTGACAAGTACATCTGTAAGAACCCTCCATATTATTACATTCCGAATAATGCCCGCAGACATCTACAGCGCATTCATCGACATCTGAAGAAGATAGTCATTTACGGCAAGTGTGAATTAAACAGTTCATGAAATATTAGTGAAAAAAGTGTTTGCCTTGTATATAAGAATTTTCTTGTATAAAACAGCTATATTCAAGAAGACATTATCAAAAATTCCACCAAGTTTTGCTTCTTGGCCTGCTACAATAAAAAGTCGAGAAGGCTAATGCTGTTGTATGGAATACGGACTAGGTCTTTAGATTATGGACGCGGATATTCTTTAATGGACGATGGCTGAATAATGAATGACAGACTAGACGCTTGTTTGTGTTTTCTCACACTACTTCTCCACAACAGAAGACCACACTTTTATACCTGTATGTTAATGTATATGTATATTTCTGTCGCTAAGCTGTTTGGAAGACGGAGGACTACTGAAGAAGAATGGCCGAGCTTAATTATTTATGGCATTAGGTTCGGTTGTCGAGAGGTCAATCCACTGTTCAATATCGATGCTTTTTGTTCACAGCCTTACATTCAGAATTATATTCACCTTTGCAACCATGGCCGTTTGCCGTTTCACTCCTGTAGCCATCTATACAACGGCATTCATATGACCCAGCCATGTTATTACAAATCGAGTTCCCTCCACATATATCGGAACGGCATTCGTTTACGTCTGAAAATTTAAAACAACATTTTCTTCATTTTCCGCAGATCTTTGAAATTATCCTTCTGACAGTGGATGGGACTAAAGAGTACAATATTATTTTCTCTTCTAAGTAGACCAACACTGAAAATTAAGCTTCTATAATGCTAGTGACTTACACGTAAAAACGCATGAGCAGTGTGTTACACAGTGTCACGGGTGATACGTGGCGAGCAAGGAATTGAATTCACTATGTGTTGAGTAGGAAATTTGATCCGTATTATTTCCCCGGATAGACTACGGAACATCAGAAAAAATGACATCTACCACTGGAAGACCACAGTGTGAGAGAGTGGGCCCTTCCCTCATGTCCCGAAACGATCCAGCATTTTTACCTAGAGTGATCCACCACACAATGCAACATATATGCCAGACGAAACCTTTGCTAAAAGAATATTTTAACCCTGTCTTCGAAGGCATGCTTCTGAAAAACAATGCAATTAAAACCGAGATACACCCGCAAACGTAAACAAGAAACGGGGTGAATATGAGATAAATATGGTTATGTGCAGTGAAGAGAAGCTGAAGAAATAATCATCAGATCAGCTGATCAATGATGTGATAGTAATGGGACCATTCTATTCGAAACAATAATTTCCTGAAGTTAGTAAATTACGATGATCACTCGGTATTACCAAGAAATGCGGAGTTTGGTTGTGCCAATTTCAACTTTTCATACAACAGAAAGTGTACTTCTTATCTCTACCATATCAATTATAACAGATTTAGGGATGCACATTGGAATCAGGAGAAGCGAACTACTCCTATATATCTCTCTGGTGGAAGGAGATACTGATCAGCTGATCGATGAGGTGATAGTTCAGGAAATCATACACTAGATTTTGGTGGCTTCAAGGACCATACCATAAGCATATAAGATGGAGGTATTTTTCTTTCCAACAAGCAAGGAGCATGACTGAAGAACAAAACGTCGGATCAGGTCGTAAACTTTCCTCGCATATCTTTATATGGTGATGATAATGTTTGGCAAATTTCAAACGAAACTAGCAAAACTCTATGGCGTGTCGCGTTCTTAAGAGAAGATAGCAGATGAAAGTGGTTCTTTTCGACGAGCAAGGGGCATAACTCAGGAAAAACCGTCTGATCAGGTCGAAAAGGTAACGTGGACATATTTGGTGACGATAATGTGTAGTAAATTTCAAAAGAATCCAGCGAACACTTTATGATCTGCTTCACAAGAAAAGGTGGCAGATTGAAGCATTTTTTTCCGATTGTCAAGGTGTATAATTCAGAAGAAAATATTGCATCGGATCGAAGAGATCATATGCACATCCTCACATGGTGACGATAAAGTGTGGAAAATTTGGAAAGAATCCAGCAAAAAACACACTTTGACGTGATGGATGCAAAAAAAGTTAACGAGTAAACGGATGGCATGCCATAATACGTCGCGTCAAAATTGACGAGCGTATAAAAATGACAAAGATATCGTCACATGTACCCGAATATGTGCCAAATTAATCTTCATCTGTCCGGGCTAGTCAGTGTTCTGGTGCTCAATTCGCCAATTACACAGTTGAATACTTACCTAGAATGCTAATCTGCACGTTTTGGATCTGGTGCGAGAGCATGCACGATCGAATAGAGGTACTTTTAATTTATTAATTCGATCATTCGGTGCAACGAATAATCAAAGGTCGGTGGTACGAGTTAGAAATATGATTCGCTAGTAGTTTAATTTCATTTATTTACTTAATGCCATGTTGCTCATCGTGATCTTTAATTGCATGGAATACCTTTTGATTATTTGACTAAATAAATAAATAAATAAGTAAACAAAAAAATCATAAACGACTCCATCATGGTCAAGTGAAACAGGAGGAAGATGTCAGATGTCTTACCTTTGCAGTTATGGCCATCTTTGATGTAACTGACGTAACCAGAGTGACAGGTGCATCTGTATGTGCCATCGAGATTATCGCACCTGGAATTTTCTCCACAGGCATTGGAAGAGCATTCGTCTATATCTGAAAATGTAACACACATTGTTGTACGCACTAAGGGACTAAACTATATTTTGTATATCTATAAAAATATTATTTTAATGATAAACGAACGCGGTTACACGCGCATTACGTGTGTTCTGGTTTAGAAATGGTAATTCGGCATGGAGTATAGCCGTCCCACGAAACAATTTGTGTTTATGAAAATAACCCTTAGCAGAAGGAATTACTTAGCCGTCAGCGGGAATCGAACCCACAACCCCTTCAATCCGCAGATTTGCTCTTACAATTTGAGCTATGCCGACCAATAGGTAATACACCGTGAATCGTCCAAATGAAAGCCATATACTTTCTATCTATGTTGCAATGTGCGCAACTGGCTTTATACTGTAGAAATGACAATTTCGTATGGAGTATAGCCCATGCACATGACGTCATTTTATATAAAAAGAATAATTTAGCCGTCAGCAGGAATCGATTGTGTTTTGGTTGCGTTGTTCTTTTGCTCTGACGAGATGATGTAAGGTCAGAGTCGACTGCATTTATTTGATCGATACATCAATATTTGAGCCAGCAATAATGTTTCAATTTATACCTGCACATCTGTCATAATCCTGCCTGTAGTATCCATCTACACAAATGCATTGATAAGACCCTGGCGAATTCTTGCATCTTGAGTTTCTCCCACACGTCTTCGACTGACATTCGTCTACATCTGAAACATTGTTAAAAACAAATAAACTTAATTGAATAATATGAATGGGAAAACAACTGAAACAGTCATATGTTTATGATGCTGGGTCGACATCAGGCCTCACAGACTAGTCTTTTGTGTTAAATGCTGTCATTTTCATCTGACGACGATACAGCTCACCAATCCCCAGTGTACGAGTTGTCACAGCGAAACAGCTCACCAATTATCAATATACGAGTTGTCAGAGCATTTCCATCATAGCTCTCTAGATTTGTATCTAATACCGCTTATGCCGGTGCTAGGGGCCGTGTGGTCATATCATCCAAGTTGCCACATGAACAGGTACAATAAAAGCGTACCTGAGATACAGCACATATCACGAATCGTTAGATTCTTGGTATGTGCTTTAGAATATGTTAACCGGAAGACTATACTGTGAAGTCATGTGGCTCTGTCAGTATGTCGGCACCTCTTCCCACTTCCCTTATATGTGTTGTAATATGGTTGTTTTCTAGTCGCCAGATCGCTCCATTTGCATATCGCTCCAATTGAATATCCTGTATCATTACCGGTAATATTCCAATATCGAGATTCTGTAAAAGCTCGAATATAATGAAAACTCGAACGAAACCTCCTATTTCTCTCTTGGAAGACAACACGAGGAGCTTAAGTTAAACCTTATTCATGTGAAAAGGAACGAAACTCGCGAGTTATTCTTCATTCATGAAAACTTTAGCTCGACCATTTTGTACCGTGGAACATAGCATCGATGTGTCAAAAACAGTACATATTGGACTGAACTAAATTTCACTCAAACAGGAGTACAAATTGGTCCCAATAAAACTTGACTTAATAAATACCACAAGATAGGGTGAATTTTACACAACTTGATTGAATTGAAAGTGTGAAGTTTTTTATAGAAATTTTACTCAATATTTTTAATAGAGTACACTTATGGAGACATCTGCTTTGAATTACATCTCTCGGGAATAGACAATAATACATAACTATAGGTGCTATGCGTTCCTAATGGATCGTCTGTAGATGTTTTAAAATTAAATAATTATGAACAATATGAAATAGTCTATATAACATGGATAATAATACAACTCTGTTGAACGGATTTAACTTTTACTAAAGAAAATTCAGACTGGATATTTGCCCGTTTGGGATTTTGGACTATTCGCTTATGCATGCAGGAATATGGCTCTACTGTAAACTAGTCCTGAATTGCAACAGTATGGTCTGGTTGTGAAGTTTTTGCTTATTATGACTGCAATTAGAGAATCAGATCAAACACCTTATATACTTTCGGGAAGATACCGGTACAGATTCAGGCAATTAAATATGGTAATGATTTAAGCTTTAATTTAACATGGATGAAAAATATTGAAAATATGATGGCGATTTCTTTGGTGCGATATGTATGAAGTATGTATCCAAAATGTCATGTCACCGTTGAACGACGCGGAAATTGTGCAGAAATTGTCAAAAGTTAACCATTCGAAAGCTTATTCTGCCTCATTCATCAAACGCTCTATAGATAATCCCTATATTAGCTACGATGTAAAGGATATTTACCCCCTTCTCTGGTTTTGAAGGAAACCACTGATAGCACGGGAACATCATATCTCAGGTCGATTTTACCACAAGAGAGACGATTACAAATGTGACATAGATAACTACCCATTTCTGGATAGCATTATTCCAGAAGGACCGGCATACGATGTATAGATGTCTCACCTGGTAGCATTTGCTAGTTCATTTGCAGACTTGGAACGTTTTAATAAATGCCACAGAATATTAATGCAGAAACCTGTCAAACAGGACTATGCCACCAAGCGCCTCCATTTAAGGTTTCTCAAGATCTATTCCGTACACCTAAGGCAAAATACCATCGTAGCCTGGAAGATCTCTGCCTCTAGGTTTCGTAACTTGTGTCTAATTTCGCTTAATCCGATACTAGGGTCCATTTGAACTTCATGTACTTGTCATCTCCATGTCTTCATATGAACCAGCGCAATCAACTCGTGACTGAGATACATGGATAAATAATAATGGGCAGTGATTTGTATGTAAAGAACATGATCATGTATGCTGATATTGAAAACTGTTGACCGCATCTTCTTGTAGGAAACCATTTTGTTTTTTTATTATTTCGCAAACATTTGGAATTTGTACTAACTGTCATACGAAACAAGTCTTTCGGTTATTGACGAGGGAATTTTTTTTATGGACGACGGCTGAATATTGAATGTCGGATCTGACGCTTGCTATACTGACAACTGTTCTATCCGGTCATTTTCTTGATATTTCAAATTACCCGAATAAATTGTCGCAAATACGAAGACATTTCATAAATCACGTCAACTGGTACTACCTAAAACCTTAAGCAGTTTGTGTACAGAAATGCATGCTCCCAATGGTTGTTTTTAGAATTCATACTTGTAACAGCTATATTGATGACTGTTTTGATGGAACATAATAAGGTATTCCGACTTATTTCATTAAACATCTACATGTGTGCCATCAATGTACTTTTGTGAGATAAGGGTCTAGAATTTGCTCTCGTTCGCACCTCGAGCTGACCAATTTCTGAACCTGTAGTCTACAACGTAAGGGCATGTCATCGGAGCAGCCAAAGTAGCTTCGTTTAACCGCACATTTATTGCAACTTGATTGTCCGGTGTTTTATATCCCGAAACATGTGTAAAATACATTTATCAAGCTCAATGTGGATCCCGTGCATGGAAATCGCTAAAATTGAGAAGAAAAAAATGCAATCTAGCCACAAAATCTAATCATTCAATAACGTTCAATGAGAAGGCAGCAACAGTTCAATTTATGTAAAAGACTTGATAAGTCATGTATTAAAGTAGATAGCAAAAAGAATGTTCAACATCAGTAGATTATGTGGGGTCAGAGAAAGGTCATTTGTGTAGCTGAACTTGATGGAAATAGTTGAAAACGTCAACTGTAATACTACAACTTAGAAACGAACAGCGCAAACTAGATCAGATGGGAAAAGGTCAGTTGAGTCTTCAGAAAAACACATAATAGGCCAGGAAACTAATTGACTGTGCTCAATGTCATCTGTTACGCATTCATATACAACTACACATACTGTTTCTTCCTTGTGATTACTTACATGCAATCTGATTAAAACTCAGACTTAATAAACCGCTCCTCTTTCGGACATGTCGCTAAATTAAGATCTGGGACAATCCCTATAACAAATCCGTCAGATGAACTCCGAATCAAATAGTTTCCGGGTCAAATAGTCGCCCAATGAGACGCGTCGTATTATAGCGTGACGGCTAATCTCCTAATCTCCGTTCTTGTTGCGATGCAGTTATGAACTGATTTTATGAAACAAATAACCGTACCTATATATCCAGCAGTGCAAGAAATATCCCTTGATCTTTTCACCTGATCTGTCATTGAAGAGAGCATCGGGGAGCAAATAATCATCTTCGGTGATCGCTCAAGGACTGAGTCGACAGCAAAGAACGTCTTTGTCACCCGCCTGAAGCTTCAGCCTTCAGGCGGGAATTTTTGTGCGTCTCGTCCGTACACTCGGCAACATAAAGATTTCCCGTAGCCGGTAAAAAGAACGGCTATACAGTGTCTTTTACGTAGCATACATTATAGAGAGCATCTGCAGTCGCTCCTGCTTTAATGCGGACACGCCAACACACCATAATTTTAGATGTAATCGAAAATAAACAGCAAAATGGTACATCTTCAGAAAATTTATGACCCAACCCAAAGATCACAAGATCATTATTGTTCAGCATCATCAGATAAACAAGAACAGTACGATCAGACAACATGCAGGCGAAAATACGGTATAATTGATGTAATTCGTTGTTTTCCGCGTTTCAATGGTTGATCTTCAATGCAAAATCTAGGTCATAAATTTTCCGAAGATGTACCGTCTTGCGGCATCTCCACGCCTGTTGAGACTGGACTGTGATTGGTCGCAAGCCTGACATGCGCGACAGATTTAAGATAGGGACTGTCCCAGATATTAATTTAGCGACATGTCCGAAAGAGGAGCGGTTTATTAAGTCTGAGTTTTAATCAGATTGACTTACATGTATCTACTTATTAGGTAGAATAGATTCCAATTTCGGATGTATGAATAACTGATATATATGAGAAGCATATCGTCGCAGGTTATTTGAATTTACATATTTCAGTAGATACATATTCGTTTGCGTTTTCCTTACCCAAGCTAAATGGGCGTGTATGCCCGCCCCAGCTGTATGGTCATTGTACCCCATTGTACCCCATAACGCAACCTACCTCGACAAATATCGCCACTGGATGTATAGCCGTTGCTGCATGTGCATCCGTGCTTGCCATAACGACAGAATACGACACTCGATTGGCATTCAAGTCTTGGGTGAGACTCGCAAGCTGAAAGATGATTTTTGTATTTTCAATGCAGCCAAAATCGCACGACTAGAGACACGGCAAATATGTTTTCCCCTGCAAGTCTTGTCAATTCAATACATATTCTACCATTATAAAATATTTATAATATTGTATGTAGGAGATCATCTCTTAATACTGCCGAAAGCTCATTTGATACATGTGAAAAGCCATGGATCTACTTCACAACTTGAACTGAATTATCCATGGCTCATTTCCTTTGTAAATCGTTAAATCTTTTTGATGGGTCAAGAAACTATATGATGCACTTTACTTACGTTTCCACATTTGAACATTGCAGTCTGCTAATACCCTGCAGCATATTATCCAAAAGTAAACTGTCCGTGACAGCATTATGTTCCACACTGACCCTGGGTTACATCGGCAAATGAATTACAAATGTTGTGAAATCTGTCCTAGTTCCAATAGTTTAACTACAGTTCCAGTCGTTTTAACCATAAATAGATACATGCATTCGCGCATTTAACTGTGATTGTGTTGTGATTCAATTGCCAATTAAGTCCTATTTTAGAAATAAAATTGTGTATGTTTAACACGTTTGGCACGATGCCAAACCGTTTTACATAGCAAGCTTCAGCTCCGACATTCAGTATATATCTCAGTTTTGTATTTCAGGTGTCTGGATGCCGAAAATACAGTATAAGTATTTTTATATGATGAGCAAACTGCATTGATTTATTTTGCTTATCCACTATTCAGTTTCATTATATTTTGCAAGTGTTTGCGCATCGTCCATATACGCACGCTTACCCATATAGCTAACGCAGATCATTACAGCGGTAGCTATATGTGTGGTATCCGTGTGGAGTACGATGTAACACTGAAAATCTAAAGTGTTTTAAAACAAAACACTTTATAAACACATTTTTGTCTTCACTTTAAAAACATGAAAAGTGCGAGATAATAAAACACATAAAGTGGTTTACCATGCATCAAATCCAGTAAGCCATAAAACACTTTAAATGTTTAAGAAGGAAACACTTGAAGTGATTTAGATAAAATCACTTTTAATGTTTTGAAATCAAACACTTTGAAACCATTTAAAGTGTTTTAGAGTAAAACACATTAAGTATTTACCAGCTTGTCTCCACTTTAAAAGCACAAAAAGGGATTATAATGAAAACACTTTATTGAAAGTGTTTATTTTCAAAACACTTTCACATGAAGTGATTTTAATCAAACTGCGGCAAATAACATGATCTGTGGACAATTAAAACATTTATTATCAGTGAAAAATATGATACAGGATCCCAGTGTAACTCAATACATAGGATCGACGAGTCTGGTTCGCTTTTTTGACATAAACGTACATGCAAACATGTAGTTGATGCATAACCCTGAGATATTTACCAGCTGATTACAAATTTGATGAAATGGCGCTGACCAAGGTGTTATGAGAAATCTATTTAATTCTTTGATTCAAATTGAGAATTTAACCGGAAATATGTGAAAGTCAATACAGAGTGCTCAAATTATCACCACATTTACCATGAACATCGGCCATTGTAATGTAAATGTTTTAACTGAACAATAAGCAGGGTCTGAAATATTCAGAAATCTGTGATTTACTGAATGAGAGAATGCATATCTGATCTGAACAATTTTATACCTCCATTATGGTCTATATATACACTGGTCAGCCTCAGTCAAATTCCAAGACCATTACTAATTTAAAAGAATAATTTCCATAAAATCAGGGCAGTAAATATTAAAATGGTCATATTACAGACCCTAGATATGCCAGATGAAATAATTCATTTCAAGATTTCAAGACCTGCAAAATGCATTTGGAACTTTAGGAATTTCCAGGATCTACATCAATCCTGGCATACATCTATATCACAGCGAACAATATCCATATTCTTGATCAGAAAAATAATTCATATGGCTGATATACTTAACTCTACATATCAAAAGTTAGAATTCACTACAAAAAAAACTATCAAATCTATCATTACAAGACTACCAAAAGACATCACAATCAACACTCATTACTCAGATTATGTCATTAAAATCAACTCATTATCCTAGGTAAACCCAGCAAAAACTGTACTCACATTCAAACTAAGCACTATCAACAAATACATTACAATCAACAAGTTTGTCATCAAAGTCTCAGCACTATCAAAATAGCCGTGTTCTCCCTACACCAGGACTGTCACCACAGTCAGCAAACATCACTATCAAACAAGCTTATGTCATCACAGTCTCAACATCGGGCCTTACAGATTAGTCTTTTGTGTTTATTGCCGTCATTTACATCTGACGACGATACAGCTCACCAATCTCCAATGTACGAGTTGTCACAGCGAAACAGCTCACCAATGACCAGTATACGAGTTGTCAGAGCATTTCTATCATAGCTCTCTAGATTTGTATCTAATAACGCTTATGCCGGTGCTAGGGGCGGTGTGGTCATATCATCCAAATTGCCACATGAACAGGTACAATAAAAGCGTACCTGAGATACAACACATATCACGAATCGTTAGATTCTTGGTATGTGCTTTAGAATAGGTTTACCAGAAGTCTATTCTGTGAAGTCATGTGACGCAGTCAGTATGTCGGCACCTCTTCCCACTTCCTTATATGTGTTGTAATTTACACTATCAAAATACTGTTTTCCCTACTCCAGGACTGTCACCACAGTCAGCAAACATCACTATCAAACAAGCTTATGTCATTACAGTCTCGACACTATAAAAATACTGTTCTCCCTACTCCAGGACTGTCACCACAGTTAACAAACATCACTATCAAACACGCTTATGTCATCACAGTCTCGACAATATCAAAATACTGTTCTCCCTACTCCAGGACTGTCACCACAGTCAACAAACATCACTATCAAACAATCTTATGTCATCAGCTTCGTCACTATCGAAATACTGTTCTCCCTACTCCAGGACTGTCACCACAGTCAACAAACATCACTATCAAACAAGCGTATGTCATCACAATCAACCCACACCAAACCATCAACAATACTGTCCCCACTACACCAAGAATGTCACCACGATGAACACACACATTACAATCAAACATTAACTGTCATCACAATCAACAGACTCAGCACTATCAAAATGTTGTCCTTGCTAACAATAAATTCATTACTCATCAAAAACAAGGTTGCCATCACAATCAACAGTCTATCAAAGTACTGTCCTGACTATACCAATGATGTCACCAAAATCAACTCTCATTACAATCAAGCCATCAAGACCAAAAAACTCTGCACTATGAAAATACTTTCCTTACTGCAAAAATAAGGGTAATAAAAATCAAGAAAGTCTCACTAATCAACAGATTGTCATTACAATAAAACTACAATACATCAAGTACATACATGTCAAGTGGACCAGAATAATCAAATTGATCAATATTAAGTGGACCAGAATATCAATATTCAAACCATGTTTGTTCAACTCTCATTACAATCAATCCATCAAGACCAGCAAACTCAGCATTATGAAAGCACTTTCTTTACGGCAAATATATTGGTCATGAAAATCACACATCAAAAAAACCTCACTAATCAATAGTCATCACAATAAAATTACCATCAAGTACATGCATTTCAAGTAGACTGGGATAATCAATATGATCAATATTAAGTGGACTAGAATATCAATTATTCAAACCATTTGTTTGTTCAAGACAGCTCAAAATAAAGATGTTTAGATTCCTAAAATAGGTCCTTCAGGAATTGGTTTTTTGCGAATTAGTTTGGTGTTGTAAAAATAAAAATTAATCGGGCTGAGGGGTAATGCGCAAGATTTGACTGAGCTTCGGTTATCCCCTCTCCCCTATAAAATTGTGTTAACTAATACATATTATGGATCACAGAAATATCACAAAAATACATGTATATGATCATGTGATTGGCACAGTATTTTTACATCAGAGTATTTACAAGAACAGAACAAATTATAGATTTGTTGTCATAAATATATGTAAACATAGGGACTGAACATAGAGGTTACTCTAACTTATTAATGTGACTTGGTTTGTTTCAATGGAGAAGGGTACAGGAAAAACTTAATATGGAGGCAGGTTTCATTTTTTTTTTCCTCCCTTTGGTTCTTGGCCATAAATTTCAACTCGAATTTTTCATATTTGGTGGACTTCTTTCCACCAAAACGTTGTCGTACTATACTGTTGCATAAATCGTAACAACTGTGAGTATATTCGAGGAAAATGCAAGTCAAATGCATAATATGTCGATAGAAGACTTGACTTGACATCATTTTCTTCACACTTGTAGATTCTTACACCATCGGCACAAACATACATAGCCGATATTTTACGAGACTCCATGCAGATGTAGAGATAATGTGGATCCTTTGGAGTCGACTTGATCACTTTATCTGGGTCATCAGTCTCCTGGAAGACTACATTAAAGGAGGACAAATTTCAGGTCTTGCAGTGGCCGTTTAGACAAATTTCTTAAAGTATGCTTCTTCTCTTCAATATTCGCACATAATAAAACACACTTTGGAGGCCAATTTCAGAAAATATTCTGTTAATATTCAACTCTGCTTGTTCAGAATTGGGCTACTGTAGAAGACATTAGAAAAACAACAAAATTTCAATCAGACTGATTGTCGTGCGAAGATGTTAATTTCTGTGAAGTGAACGTCAATCATTGTCGAAGAGAAAAGTTAGAAATTGTTGCGAGTGGCTGATTATGAGATCTCGTAGAATATCGGCGAACACTTCGCACGAAGTTTTCATAGCATTTCGTCTAGATGGTATTCCCCTTATATACCATCTTGGTTTAGCTAGATTACATAGATTACCGTAATCAACACATTAAAACGATGTACATGCATTAAAATTTATACAACAAACCAAAACATTCCAGACTACCAAATACAAGTCTGTAGACTTCTCATTCTGAAAATAGGACTGGGCTTATAGGCACCACTGAGAATGTGCAGGGAACTGCTGTATCCCAAGAGATTCTAATTTTGATGTGGAAGCATCTACCCAATGATTTAAGTCGGGGCTGGCCAATACAGAGTCTGGGCTGCATAGCTCCTTTAAAATAAAAGCTTTTTGAGAATCTTTGCATACTCCGTTTTATTCGGAAATATTCGATAATCTCAAAATAATTTGTCAGCATCGCATAATTTGTCAGCATTGCACAATTGAAAATTATAATTGCCATTGAAATTGCGGAAAAGTACGAACCTTAACAATTGTCCAGCAAGGAAGGCTTTTTTTCTCCCTTGCCCTTGTCAAATTTTGTCACTCGATGAAGAAACTCCACATTCTTAAGGTCCCGTTCATCTATGTCTTCTACCTGTCAAAAGAAGAAAGAGGAAACAAAATTATGTCGAGCATACCTACTTTTTATAGAAGTATAACCCCCCCCCCCCACACACCATCTACTCGCCATGAAAGGCATATGGCCCTTATGAGAAAAATTGAGGCAGAATACTAATTATTTGTCAACTGGGAAGATAAGTTCAAATTCAGCTCTACATCAATATCTACAAGTTGTTGATATGAAAATTAGAGACGAGGGTGTTATATTTTTTTAACGAAGATGTTCCATTTGACTGAAAACTACATTAGCAAAAAAAATCCTTTGTTGTAATTATCAAGTTCAAATACTTACACTACATTCTTTTCCAAGGTTTTCAACACCACGTGAATGTTCGATGAGTCCCATGACCCGGTCAAAATCGCCATCCATAGTCGCAAATTCCTTCGCCCAAATTAAATAGTTCATCTCGTCCAGAACCTTTTAGAAAATGAATGACATATTCAACAACTTATCAGTGACCAGTGAGAAGTAACTCACATACACTACCCACTTAAGCTCTATTTTCCCTGAGCACTACTTTGCCATTGTCAGCAGCTCTGGCCCAGATACTCGGTGTTCTTCCCAGAAATCTCAGTGAAAGGTACTTTCAGTCGAATTAATTGCCAAATTGATCAAATAGAATGTACCCTGTGGTTATGACATGTAGAGAGCTGTTATGAATGAGGGTGCATCTGCTTACAAATACCGATTGTGGGCAGGACAGGGATGCGAATGTCTTTTGGTGTTACTTTTTTCTCCATGTGGCAACATTAGTACTAATAGTATTATTTTCATGTACAACAGGAACTGGTAATACACATATCAAACAGAGACAGAACTCGCTATCACATTATATGACCTTGCCTCCCAATGTCTAAATCATTGATTTTCGCAAAATTTTCAACAAAGTTGCAAAAGTAACCAACCTTGCAGAGGGGTGATTTTCTGTGTTAGAACAGGCTATTCTTCATGGAAACAGCATGGGGAAAGAAATCTCTTCTAAAATTTAAAAAATGCTGTGTCACAGCATGCACCACTTTATTCGAGAGACTTTGACCAGGAGCAAGACCTAACTAACAGCTACCATGAAAAACAGTTGTTCTGATAGTTTGAACATAGTTGGACAGTAATTTGAAGTCAGATTTGATAGGAACTCGCGACCGACGAATATAATGAGAAGGCTAAACAGTGAAAGCATTAACAATTACAGTTAAAAGGACATACCCAGGGTGTTTTTCCTAGTTCAGTGCCACTCAGACAATTTTGTTGGTCCGGGTTACACCAATATTTCAGTATTCAGGCTGGCTACAAATGTCATAACCAAGGCCAACATAGAATTCCGCAAGTTCATATGGAATATGGAATCCACCTTTGTTGTAATGTATGTATAAAAAAGAAAAACAATCACAACCTGAATGAATATAGCATAGCAGAATTTCAAATGAGACTTCAATGTGAATATTTGTTTTCCTTTGGAGGAAACAAAATCTTTCAACGTGCTTTTCATTGCCTATTAATTTCCAAGTTGCCATATGGCCATTTGAACAAGTCATTGACTCTCGTGAATGTGAGTGAAAACAATTACAGGTCGAAAAAGTAAAATGGTCAAAAATGTTCTAATGATGTAATTTCAGAGCAAATATATACAAGAATAGGACAGATAAATCCCAGATCATATTGACGAATGCTAATTGATGAATTTGATTTGGTTAATTTCAGCATGGTTTATAAGAAAATATTGTTTTGAGAGTTTAACCAATGGAAACTATTTCCCCTTGAATGGTCAAAGTGAATTCCCACAAAGGAAGTCTACCAGCATCCAGTCTTTGCTGCACTAAGGAACTAAACTGTGGCAAGGGTGCTGGGAATGGAACAGGCTTTACAACATGATTACTGGTCTCTTCGGAGGACACATGATGGTTTGTACCATCCTCCACATCTGCTGGAGCAGAAGAGGCATCACGGTCAACTGATAGGACTGAAGAACCTGATGAGGTAGGATTATTATCTCACCTCTGGTGGAATCTACGCAATAAAATATGCATGCCAATATTCACACAAAGAAGTCCTGTACATTAGGAGCAAATTATGATTAAATTTGACATTGAATGCACGAGTTATTTATTGTCCTTTTCATGGGCGAGAACGTATTCCAGGTATAAGAGCGGGCTGTTTTGAGACAACAATCTACTTTAACAGACTGTACTATTTAAATATTATTTCCAAAGTAGGTCATGTTTGCGATGTCAATCATAAATATTTTCTAGGTCAAACAATTCAGATAACATTCTCTTTTCAACGTCCATGAAAAGGGAAGTTTACTTTAGTTTCTGGTCTCAAAATGAGCTGCTATCATAGCTCCACATTCAATCAGCATAAAAATGTAGACTAAGCTGCCAGAGTTGGATAAAATTAAATGAATTTTGAAAGCCTGGCTATAATCCTTCAACAGATATTGTGTTAACAATGGACCAAGCAGACAATACCCTCTGGCCAAATTTGGCAGAAAGGTAAAAAAACTTTGCCATCACAATCCACATTGAGACGGAACTGTAATTTAACATAAAAAACAATGTTTTTGCTGTAACACATTCACTGTATTTTCAATCACAGCAACTTTCACATTTTGACCTCAAAAGTTAACAGAAGGACAGACTGACAGATGGACGGAAATTGTGATCAGAATACATGACCTCGTCTATAGAAAGGCATATACTAAAAATGAACTGATCCGAACTGTTATACATATACACAACTAGAGATTAGTTTTCGTATGTATGTGCTAATCCTAGAATGATGAAAAGATTTTACATTGGTCTATTATGGTCGCTAACAGCTCAGGGATACTGCATCTGCAATAAAACTGAACTTCGGGCTCCTGCCGACAGAAATTCTGCAAACATTCTACAAATTTCACCACCTACCTATCTTTACAGTTCTTGGGATACAAAACATATCCACGCCACATTATTTAGCCTCAGTTGACATAAAGATGGATTTGTTCTGCTTCAAAGTCCAAAAATGCTGTTCGAAGGAAATAACTGATTGTTGGAAAGGTAATAAGCGTTTTCAATATGCCAAAATATTTGATTAACACTGGTTATTTTTAAAAAAACTAGTTGGGTTAAATTAAGCTGCAGACATATTTTCTTTTTCGTTTTACCCAATACTATAACCGTAATCAGTCCAGGTCACCATAACTAGTTTTTCAGATATGGATATTATCTTTGGCCTACCAAAATATTTGGAACTTTCACCACGAGGATTAGCATGGTAAATTTATTATATAAAATCAAAAATACGTATAGAGTAGTTAGTGATTGGTAATACAAGGTCATTTAATGCAGTTTAGAGATTAAATATATCTTTCCTACAGGAAGAATTTAGTTAAATATATGCATAATTGTTTAGCTTACATTATTAACAAAGGACGTGGAATATTAAATGGGTTTTCGGTCCCAAGTATGGCATGACGGTATTGCCGTTAATTACGATTAATTGCCACTCATGCTATTGTCATGGTATTGTAGTCTATTGTTAGACATTGTGGATTTTTCTGAAAGCTGCGCAAGCTGGTTTACGTATTATTATGTGGGTCAGCCACTTGGAGCTTTCTCGGAGGCTGTTGTAAATTGTATGTAGGTCAGATGATGCGGTAACGCTGTGTATTCTAGAAGCTTCTTGATTGGGTAGAATGATCTTGAATGCCTCATAGAGTATAAATAGCGCATTGAGTCAGTGATTCAGGAGGGAATTCAAACTGGCTTTTTATGTGGGTCTGTTGTGCTGTGTTACCTTTGCGTGTAATTACGGACTGCTGGATTGTTTAATCCACTTTAAAGTTTGTTTACATTTTTGATCAGCTGGCAGAAATGCCACATAGTTCTAAATTGATGCAGCTTTACAACATTGTCTAAATTTGTAAAGTCAGGGAGTACACTATCAGCATGTCATTTGACCCAGCAGAGTTTGCCTCAAAGCCTAGTCAGGAGGTATTTAACGAACTACGCAAAGAGGATTTGTTCGCGCTGTGTAAATTCCTACAAATCAAAGTTAAAACATCTTTGAGAAAGCAAGAAATTAAGAAACTCATTATTAAACATTTTGTTAGCAAACAAATTTGGGATGAAAGTGATTTTGATTTAACTGAGGAAACAGCTGATGATTTGGAAATAAGGAAATTAGAATTGCAATATCAGCTGGAATTAAAGAAATTAGAATTAGGAAAATGAGTAAAGAGAAAGAAAGAAAGAAAGACAGTTTCAGTTAGAGAGAGAAAAGTTAGAAAAAGAGGAATTAGAGAAAGAGAAAGAATGACAGTTTCAGTTAGAAATGAAACATATGGAATTACAGTCGCAAACAAGTCCTCCTGCACATGCACCTGTACAATCACAATCGAAATTTGATGCGGCTCGTCAAATACGTCTCGTCCCACCATTTCAGGAAAAGGAAGTTGATTAATATTTTCTGCATTTTGAGAAAATTGCTGAAAATATGAACTGACCAAAAGTAAATTGGAGTTTACTTCTTCAAAGTGTTTTGATCGGAAAGTCAAGGGACATTTACGCTCAATTGACGGTAGAGCAAGCATCAGATTATGATACAGTGAAGGATTTAATCATTAAAGATTATGAATTAGCTCCTGAAGTCTATAGACAAACGTTTCGTAGTTGTGAAAAAGAAAACTCTCAGACTCATGTAGAATTTGCTCGTTCAAAAGAACAGTTATTTGATAGGTGGTGTGCTTCGGTTAAAATTTGCAACCAATTTGAAAGCCTTAGACAGCTTATGCTGGTAGAGGAATTTAAAAGGTGTATCCATGGTGATATTAGAACATTTCTTGAATGAATGCCAATACTTTAGATCAAGCAGCACGTTTTGCTGAAAAACCCAGTTTTTTCTCAGGGTCTAAAACTTTTAACTCCAGTTACAAAGGTCAAAAGTCAAATACAAAGTCTCAGTCACCCACTTTTAACATTCAAAATAAATCTCCCGTTTGCAACTATTGTAAGAAGGACGGCCATTTAATGGCTAATTGTTTTAAATTGAAAAGAAAACAAGATCAAGCCTTTCAAAAGCCCAGTGGTTTTCTCGCTTCAAGATCTATACCCGAGCAGGTTAGTGACGTTCATAGTGTATATGACGTTAAGATTGCCAGGGGCACTGTTCCTATTAGTTCTATCAAGGATAAGGTTGACAGTTTTTCAAATCCTGTTATGGAGATTTTTGAACCATTTTTCCACAATGGTTTTGTGTCACTTCCAAGTGATTTGTCTAATCCTACTCCTGTGAAGATCTTGCGAGACACGGGCGCGTCCCAGTCTCTTTCGTTGGCAGATACTTTGCCGTTTTCTGACTTCATCTGCAGGCAGTTATGTCCTGATTAAAGGGGTAGATTCTGTAAATTATACACCGGTTCGCTCCATAACGTTCATCTGTCTTCCGACTTGATTTCTGGGCTTGTTACTGTGGGTATTAAAGGTAGTTTACCATTTGAGGGTGTTCAATTACTTCTTGGAAACGATCTTGCGGGAGATAAGGTTGAGGTTAATCCGATTGTAACTGACGAGCCTTGTTTAGATCACATCCATGATCCAGTTGAAGATGAATTTCAAAGTTTGTATCCTGCGTGTGCAGTTACTAGAGCAATGAGTAAATTGGCTGACTCTGAAAAGTCTCTTAAAGATGACGTTTGTTTGGCCGACACTTTCGTGTGTTTAAATGATGAGGCTGATAAGCCACATTTTGATAGCAAATTGGAATGTTCTAATGACAATTTTTCTAAATCACGGCTGGTTAATGAACAGCATAGTGACAAGGACATTTCCAAGTTGTTTGACAGGGCAGTAGATGAATGTGATGTAACTCAAGAGCCTGTGTGTTACTTTTGTAAGAATGGTGTGCTTATGCGCAAATGGCGACCGCCAAATGTGTCACCTGATGATGAGTGGACAGTTAAGAATCAGATTGTAGTACCAAATTCATATCGTTCAGATATCCTCAGACTAGCCCATGAAACACCTCTTTCATGCCATTTAGGCGTTAACAAAACATATTACACAATTCTAAATCATTTCTATTGGCCAAATTTAACGAAAGATGTTACGGAATTTTGTAGGTCATGCCACACATGTCAAATGGTAGGAAAACCAAACCAAACCATACCAAAGGCCCCTCTACAACCAATCCCTGCATTTGATAAAGCATTTAGTAGGGTCATTATAGATTGTGTTGATCTATTACCAAAAACAAAGCCAGGCAATCAATACATGTTAACAGTCATGCATGAATTGGGAATAAAGCAGTACAAATCATCTGCATATCACCCGAAAGCCAAGGCGCATTAGAAAGATTTCACCAGAAATTAAAGAACATGATTAGGACTTATTGTTTGACACTTAGAAAGACTGGGATGAAGGCATTTGTTATTGTTTGCTGTTAGAGAGTCTGTTCAAGAGGCTTTAGGCTTCAGTCGATTTGAAGTAGTCTTTGGTCATACAGTTAGAGGACCAGTTAAACTGCTAATGGAAAAGTTCTTAGACAGTGATCTTGACTAATGTAGTCTCTTACAATATGTGTCGGACTTTCGCACCAGGTTGAATAAAGCATGTGATTTGGCCATGTCAAATTTAAAGTCAGCACAAAAATGTATGAAAATAACCTATGATAAAACATGACCGTAAACGAAGTTTCAAACCTGGTAAGAAGGTACTGGCTTTTCTGCCTATTCCTGGTAATCCACTTAAGGCTAGATATTATGGTCCTTATGTCATTGAACAGAAATTAAGTAACCTTATTTATGTAAACACAAACAGTTATGTCATGTAAATGTGTTAAAGTTATACATAGACAGAGATAGCACAAACAGTACTGTACACCCTGCAAGTGTAGTTAGTTCTGACCCTGATAATAATGAAACTTGTGAAGAGCCCATGACAGCGGCGAAATTACAGAACTCTCTACTTAATTTGGATTTCAAGTTGTGTCATCTTGAACCAGCGCGTCAGGAAGAACTTCGAACTCTGCTCAGTCAATATGAACATTTGTTTCCCGATATTCCTACTCGGACTGATAAAATTTTACATGACGTCGGAGATTCTAATCCGCTGAAGTAGCACCCATATCGTTTGAATCTCATTAAACAAAACTATCTGAAAAAAGAGATTCAGTATTTATTGGACAATGACTTCATTGAACCAAGTAATAATAACTGGAGTTCATCTTGTATCCTCGTTCCAAAGCCAGATGGTAGTTACAGGATGTGTACTGGCTAGAGAAAGGTGACACATTCCCTATTCCACGCATTGACGATTGCATTGATAAAGTGTGAAGTGCTAAGTTTGTGTCAAAGTTTTATCTTCTGTGAGGATTTTGGCAAGTTCCACTGACGGATCGTGCGGAGGCGATGTCGGCGTTTGTCGCTTCGGAGAATCTGTTCCAGAACAAAAAAAGATTGTTAAGATGGAGTTTGATGTTACAAGAATACAATGTTGAAATCAGACATATTAAGGGCAAGGACAATTTGATTGCTGATTGTTTGTCTCGCATATAATGTACATATGTTTGTCAACATTTTTGCTGTTGTAATATAGATTTTTTTTTTTGCAATAATGTTTTGAATTGTCAAGAGAGTTCCAAATTTGAAACTTTCTTTTTTTTAGAGCGGGAGTGCCATGGTATTGTAGTCTATTAGTAGACATTGTGGATGTTTTTGGAGGCTGCGCAAGCTTGTTCACGTATTTTTATGTGGGTCAGCCACTTGGAGCTTTCTGGAAGGCTGTTGTAAATTGTATCTAGGTCAGATGATGCGGTAACGTTGTGTATTCTAGAAGCTTCTTGATTGAGTAGAATGATCTGGAATGCCCATAGAGTGTAAATAGCGCATTCAGTCAGTCATTCAGGTGGGAATTCAAACTGGCTTTTTATGTGGGTCTGTTGTGTTGTGTTACCTTTGCCTGTAATTACGGACTGCTAGATTGTTTACTCCTGTGTATTGACTGTTGGGTGCTGCATGGTCTACGCTATTTGTTGAAGGCTATCGGATATTGGACATTTACTGGGACTGTGTACAACTGAGCAGTGTTGGATTACCATTATACAGAAGAGTGATTTGTGCGCGTCAACAAGGACTGTAAAGTGCACACCGGTATAGCATTGAACAGTGAGACTATATTTCAGATATTTATTTGTTGTATTAACCTTACTTAAATTGTATATGATTTTAGTATTGTAAATAAATATTTGATTGCTAATCCTTGACTTCACAAATCTTTCTGTTACGCTTTGCTGACGTAACACTATGTACGAAACCGACTTTAGTTAGCATAGTTTGTTTTTTTTTGTTAATCATTTGTATACATGAGCAGTGTGACTAACGTCACAGGACCTACGAAGTACAGTAGGCATTAGGACTCGAACGCGAACTGAACTCTTGGAAATCCCACCCCCAGTTGAAATCATGCCTATATTAAGATGGGCACCGCCCAGTAATCGCCAGTGATTTTCATCAGAAATTTTCATCAAAAGCAGGTCAGCTCAGAACTTGTTGGTAACAGTCTCCTAATGCGCCTTCATTCCAAAATAAATAACGATCGCCCATTTAATTTTACAATTTTTTAATTAAAGGAAACAGATTGAATAATATAGGTTCAGTAGATTTCAAGCTTTACGTGTGAAAATACATTTACATATCTTTTATGGTTTTCAGTGCCCTTGTCCAGGACCAAAACAACTTTTTGAATCGCATTATTTTCCCAACAATACAACAAATTTTTATATATAGTACTATAGTAGAAAGGTAGCATTTATGTAGTTTACGGTAATTCAACTCAAGACCAACACCGTCTCTGCACAAGATAATAATGATTGTATGTCATTCTCCTGAGCATAACCGGTACAAAGACATACAGTGGGACAGGGTATTTTTAGCTCTGGGTAATTTGACCTGAGTTTGAAGCTGATGTGGCCAATGTGAAATAGGATACACGTTAAAGGCTACATTTCACATAACAATATACTGAAGTGTTAATTATCAATCTAATTTAAATCAGAATTATTTCAGATCAGCACTTGCTGGTAACAATGCCCTAATGCACGTTCATGCCAAAAATCAAGGTTCTAATGTCAACGGTTCTCCTTATTTTGCCGACGAAAGGATTCGGATGGACTCACTCATTACCGGACAATTTGCAATCTGTAGCCTACTTCGTAGGAAAATACCCTCATCTGTACTGTGTAGTTCATTAGCTTTGAAAAAGTTGGAAGTATCTCCAACGAAACGTCAGCTCCGCAGCAATAAAGAAGTTGTTATCCATAAAATAGCTTTATGTTATATACGCCGACTTCTAAATGCCTATCAAAGAAAAAAAGAAGTTTTTGTTTGACTGTTGGGACTTTGGCGAAATATATCGCATGCTGATAGCAAAATACGAATGTAACGGGCAAGATCTATGGTGTTATGTTTCGTAACTTGTGCCTAATTCCACTTAAACCGGGGCTAGGGTTCGTATGAACCCATGTATTCTAATGGTGTTCATATGAATAGTGACAATCAAAACGTAGAAGAGCTACATCCTACTCTAGATAACGACTATAACGAAAATCATATGTATTAACAATACTGATCAGCGATACGGATTTGAAATTTTTTGGAGCATCATGTCTTGCCGGCATCAGTGAAACCTGCTGACCGTTTCTGTCTTGCACGATGTCTGTCCTATCTGTGTTCAGAAAAACTGATCGCCGATATATTAATGTCAGAAGTCATAAAGCATTCTTTAGATCTACTATATACAAAGAATATTATTCATGGGATATTTCTTTGTTGATAGAGTTACTTGATTTTCTCATTAAAAATATCTATGTGAAATTTGGCAACACAATATATCAACAGCATATAGGTACTAATTGTGCACCCCTGTTGGCTGACATATATTTGTTCTCTTATGAACACGACTATGTGCAGGCGCTTTCAAAGCCCGTTCCTTCTCATTCACCAACCGCTATATAGACGATCTTCTTGCCGTGGATAATCTCTATATAAATGACGCGGTGAAAGATATATATCCACCTTCACTGGATTTGAAGGAAACTGCAGATAGCCCTAACGACAAAAGAGATGATCACAAGTTCGACATCGTAAACTAAACCCTTTCTGGACAGCAATATTCCAGCGGGACCTGTATATGACGTATACATATCGCCTAGTAGCATTTGCTAGATCCTGTGTTAAATGTGATGATTTTAATCACCGTCACAAAACATTATTGCAGGAACTTATAAAATAGGGCTATACCACCATGCGCCTCCACTCAAATTTGACGATACATATCGCATGCTGATAACAAAATACGAGCGTAGCGTGCAAGACCTGGCGTTTTGGCGTGATCACGTTACCTTTCGTAACCTGCGTCTAATTCCGCTTAAGCCGGGGGCTAGGGGTCGTATGAACCCATGTACTTCAAGACCCTCATGGTGTTCATATGTACAGTCACAATCACAGCGTGACTGTGATACATCATTCTCGAGATGACGACTTTACTACGAATACCATATGGATTAAGAATACTGATCAGCGATACGGACTTGATAATTTTGGTACATCATGATGTCTTGCCGGCATCATTGAAAACTGTTGACCGCTTCTCTCCCGCAGTAGACTAGCCTATGTTTATGCATACTATAATTTTTTCTTAACTTGGTGCTAATGTTGTTATATGGAATATGAAATAGGTCTTTGGATTATGGACGCGGCGATTCTTTAATGGACGACGGCTGAATAATGAATGACGAACCAGACTCTTGTAATTGCAGGAAACTAGCCTATTCATGTACACCATGATTTATTATTTCTAAGTTGATGCTAATGCTGTTATATGAATGAGGTCTTTGGATGATGGGCGCGGAAATTCTTTAAGGGACGACTAGCATATTTATGTATAATATGATTTTTTTTAAGTTGGTGCCAATGCTGTTATAGAAATGAGGTCTTTGGATTATGGACGCGAGAATTCTTTAATGGACGACGGCAGATAATCTTGTCGTATGAATAAGGTTGCCCGCTTATGGACTTTTTGTGAACCGCGGTTATCTACTGAATGGCGGATCTGACACTGGGATTCCATTGACATCAATTTATTTTGAAAGTTCGGATTATTATGAAGCTCAGTTTATGTTTGATACTGGACAAATATTTCACCCAATATTACCATTCTACAAACGGAGGGTTGTTATGCTCGTGGTTGTTTCATGTTTTCTCAAAAAAACTACAAATGTACGTTAGAAAGGCTATAAATGAATTCCGGAAATTATCCAACTGACACCAATTACCTAATTATGTTTTATTCCTATGCCTTATTTTTAGTACGATTATTCATGGAAAACTTATTTTAATTCAGTAATTAAACGCTTATGTGTGATCCAGGAAATAAAGGGAATAATCAATATTTCAGTAAATACATCCGTTATTATATATGCAATATTTCTGACATTTTTATTTGGATATAATTGTTTACAAAAATAATGAGTGATGTAGTCAAGGCCGGAGATTATAATGTGATGAACTGTTTTCTTCCGTATACGTTAATGGGCACTGGGCTTTAACAATGGAAAATTTCCAGGTAGGGCTTAACCATTCTTATGGCATCAGATTGTATATCCCCTATTGTCATATATACCGTCTGATTGCAAACTCGGGATAATTGCGGCGCGCAGCTTTTCTGCGCATGGCTCTCGACAATCAACAGCCTCCGTTACTAAATGAAGCGAACTTGTTGAGATTACCGAATGAGGCCAATGATTTCCGAAAAGCTCAACGTAACTTCGGCGAGCCAATCAACATAGGCGTTGTATATCGACGAGAACGTGCAGCGGCAAATCTTTATGTTTCAAAAACCGGACTGATATTTGTGATCTGTTCGCTAACTTCCATCATGAACGAACAAGTAAATGTACTCCGAACCCTGGGATATACTGCCACATATCTTGGACCTGGCGATTGCGACAGAGAAAAACTACAGGAGGGATATTATTCATTTGTATTCGCAAGCCCCGAATTACTGTTAGACCAGAAAGAGAACCGTGATTTTCTCATTAAACACGGGAAATCCACGGCGACTGTTGTCGCCGACGAGGCTGATGCGGTGATCCGATGGTAAGTTTATGAACAGATAAATTATAATAATAAAATAATTATAATAAATTATAAAATAAATTTTAAATAATACTGGAAATTGTGATAATACTGTTATTGTTATTTTTTAATTCAAAGCCAATTTATTTAATAAACGTTTTTAAGTTTGAACAAATTTAAATAATTTAGTTGCACAGTTGCTAAACTGAAATCCGTTATATTCAGACAAAAATCTTAATATTTTTGGGGAGAGGTAAATACTCATGACTTAATTATGATTATACCACGGAAACACATTTAACTACAGATATCTTATTATTTAATATTTAGTACTATGTAAAATTAGGCCAATGATGGGTTTCGATGCATATATTTCGTCCACCTCCTTCACTGATTGTTTTTAGTACTTGTTGCACATAAATACATAATAATATACCTCGCTGAAGTTCAGATGAGCAATTTTGGCGGAGTAATTTTTCATTATTATATTTTGTGTTGACTTTGATTTGTGTTGTGTTACCCTCCCTCACTGGTTTCAAAAGACCGGCGACATGAATCACAGATATCATTCCATACACATGGCCATAATATAATTTTCTGAAAGACGCACGCTTTTTGATTGCCTGGTCACATATACCACATGCTAGATCCATTTTCCAGGATCATCATTATCAATTAATGCTTACAATAGCTCTCATTGTGAATCGAAATGATCGCCTGTCAGACGTTGTTTACAATATGCCCACCCGTCTCCATGTGGTGATCAGCTGTGATGACTTAGTCAGCCGGAAAATATAACACGCTGTCTCATTGGCTTAGCGGAAAAGACGCAATGCGGCTGCGCGCCAGGCATGTGTATAGGGGTGCAGCCCGAGGTTGTTTACCGACGGTTTGGAGGTTACAAACTCTGACGTTGGGAGAATGGGCTTAACTGGAAACGGAAATCTTTTATTTAATTACAACAAAGGCCGACCGCCATTGTGAAGTTAGAGGCCTAGAATTTGTTCCTGTTTGCACCTCGAGCTGACATTTCGGAGTAAGCTGTCTCCAAAATTAGGGTATGTGTGTTAGCCCAGGGATGACAGACCTGGGATTCATCTGGGGCGACGGTAGCCAACGCGATTTTGCAGTGAGAGGCGGTGATACTAATTTTCCGGAAATATGGAACGGGTAAAATGTGATCATCTTTGCATAATTGGATGAAACAAAATGATAGATCTTGTCTACCAATACAAAGCTCATGCTTTCGATCAGCAGATGAAAGAATCCAATCAGTATAGAACATTTGTGACATCACAATGGCGAATGCCGTCATAATTAACCCTATCGGTCGTGGGGGACGGCAAAACATTACCCCACTAAATTTATTTGACTTATTGTCGAATGGAAAGGAAATGTGAACGGAAAATTGACATAATACCTTATCTTACGACGTCATTTTAAGTAATTGTAGAGAATCATGGGTATCATGCTGGGAAGTTGATGCTGGGTCGACATCGGGGCTTACAGACTAGTCTTTTGTGTTAAATGCCGTCATTTTCATCTGATGACGATACAGCTCACCAATCCCTAGTGTACGAGTTGTCACAGCGACACAGCTCACCAATTACCTATATACGAGTTGTCAATTACAAGCGTCTGGTCCGTCATTCATAATTTAGCCGTCGTCCATTAGAGAATATCCGCGTCCATAATCCAAAGACCTATTCCATATTCCATATAACAGTATTAGCACCAAATTCAAAAAGACAATCATAGTATACATAAACATAGGGCTGTTTCCTGCAGGAGAGAAGCGGTCAACAGTTTTCAATGATGCCGGCAAGACATCATGATGTTCCAAAAATATCAAATCCGTATCGCTGATCAGTATTCTTAATCCATAATATTCGTTGTAAAGTCGTCATCTAAAGAATGATGTATCTCAGTCACGCTTTGGTTGTGACTGTTCGTATGAGTACCATGAGGATCTTGAAGTACATGGATTCATACGGCCTATAGCCCCGGATTAAGCGGAATTAGACACAAGTTACGAAACGTAAGGCCATAGATCTTGCACGCTACGCTCGTATTTTGCTATCAGCATGCGATATGTATCGCCAAATTTGAGAAACTTTGAGTGGAGGCGCTTGGTGGTGTAGCCCTGTTTTATAAGTTTCTGCAACAATGTTTTTGTGACGTTGATTAAAATCGCCACATTTAACACAGGATCTAACAAATGCTACTAGGCGTGATATGTATACGCCATATGCAGGTCACACTGGAATATTACTGTGCAGAAAGGGATAGTTTACGGTGTCGAAATTGTAATCATCTCTTTTGCCATACAGTCGACGAGAGAGAAGGCCTGCTTCATTTTTATAGAGATATAGGTTTAAATACGATGTGCCTGTAGGGTTATCTGTAGTTTCCTTCAAATCCAGTGAAGGTGGATATATGTCCTTCACTGCGTCATTTTTATAGCGATTATCCACAGCGAGAAGATCGTCTATATAGCGTTTGATGAATGAGAAGGAACGGGCTTTGAATGGATCGGGTTTTGAAAGCGCCTGCGTATAGTCATATTCATAAGAGAACAGATATAGGTCAGCCAATAGGGGTGCACAATTAGTAACCACTGGAATACCTATATGCTGTTGATATATTGTGTTGCCAAATTTCACATAGATATTTTTAATGAGAAATTCAAGCAACTCTATAAACAAAGAAACATCCCATGAATGATATCTCTTGTATGTAGTAGAGCTAAAGAATGCTTTATGGCTTCCGACATTAATATATCTACGATCAGTTTTCTTGAACACAGATACTATTAATGAACTTAGACGGTCAATAAGGTCCTGATGAGGGATTGTAGTATAGAGAGTAGAGAAATCCCATGTGGATACATGTCTGTACGGTATGTGACCTTTAGCATCAAGTTCTTCCGTAAGACATTTTGAGTTTTTCAATATCCACATACATTCAACGCCAGAGTTTTTAGAAATAGTGGCGCAATACCTTTCCCAAAATGCTTTTACCTCCTGAAGGGCCCTCGCCAAGAGGGTTGAAAGAAGCTTGATGGGGCAGCTTCTAGAACCAGCTATGAATCTAGCTTTGTATGGTGATTTATGCATTTTGGGAGTCCAGTATACTTCTGGTATATCGTTATGTTTGGTTGGAAGATAAATACCTCTTTCCATGAGAAACGTTTTGTGATTGTTATATAAAACTTCCAGAGTAAATGCAGTTTGAGTGTAAGTAGACGTTTTTGATGACGATATGTTTACACTCAATTCTTCAACCAGCACCTGATAATAGTAATATTTACATATGAATATTATATTATTTGGAGCTTTGTCTGCTGGAACTATGACGAATTTACTCTGGAGATTTGCTAGAACTTCTTGCGAATTGGGGCTTCTCAGTACTTGTTTTGCTTGGGGAAGGGTAGTTCTGTCAATATGGCGGATTGTTTCAACGACCTTTCTCTTGGTGAGGTCCAGCCAATCATCGAGTACTGTAGGTTCAACTTTTCCTCGCTTAGACCAATCAATAACGTAATGTTCCAAAGCAGACAGGACTATCTTCTGGTCGGCCTTCAAATTCATATTTCTCGGCTCTCTATATTTAGGTCCCTTCATCAGGAGTAATCTTATGTCCTTATCACTCACCACATCAAGGTCACCAGTCACAACATGTTTGCATGGTGTATAGATAAAGTTCGACGATTCATAATCACAACTATAGCCCCCCGACCTGTATAAGTTCCAGTCAAACTCCTTGACAGCATTAGACTAATTGAATATTTTGGTGGCTGTAGATTTAGTATACTTATATGAAATGCAACGAGGTTCTGTGAACTTAAAATAGTTTGGTACAGTATTGCGTACCTCTGTTTTTTTCAGGATTCGAGGTAAATTGATAATGTCCAGTCCTTTATCTAAGTAATTGAGTTTCAAGAAAAGCCGATCTTGGGATGTTTCACTGAACGATACAACCGAAAATACGCTATATCTTGACATACTTTAGAGATTTTGGGTGGTATTATATTTCCTGAGGACGCAGATTGTTGTATATCTCTGGCTATATGATTTAAAGCTCTCAGAGGTAACGCATACAGAACTGTACGTAAGCTATGTGTACTATTGGGTGTGTTAGTTAAACCCACTAAGTAATTTAAAGTGATATGATCGTGAATCATCGCACTATTAAACTTTCTCCAACCATGGCTGCGATGTCTCCGTTGATGGGGTTTAAATCGCTGGGTAATATTGGATATATGTGAACGGCGGTTTGTAACATTACCGAACCCACTGACATTATCATTTAAACCATACGGAGACACTGACCCAAGTTCTAGCATCCAGAATAGTTCCCGCTCTCGGATTTTTCTCTCAGATCCAAGGGGGGAATCCTTGGCAGATGGATAGACGACGTCTATGATCTGAATACTAAAGTTGTCCCAGCCATGGCCGGGTCCAAACAAATGCTTACCTCTAAGCAATTGCTTTTTTCTAACGGATTTTCTGTGACCATTAACCCTAAGATGGAGTCTTTGGGTGGTCTTGCATACTGTTGACCACACTTCTTACAGGAAACTAAATAAATACGGTTTGTAGTAGAACTACTGAGATCAACATACGAGTTTACATAATATGAGTTACCAGTTAACACGGAACTAAATGACGCTGGAGTATTAAAGAGTGGACACGTAAGACATCCACGGTGTCCACATTTCCATCATATCTGGCTAGATTTGTATCTAATACCGCTTATGCCGATGGTAGGGGCCGTGTGGTCATGTCATCCAAGTAGCCACATGAACAGGTACAATAAAAGCGTACCTGAGATACAACACATATCACGAATCGTTAGATTCTTGGTATGTTCTTTAGAATAGATTAACCAGAAGACTATACTGTGAAGTCATGTGGCTCTGTCAGTATGTCGGCACCACTTTCCACTTCCCTTATATGCGTTGTATTTAAAATACCATGTAATCGTGATTGTCCTGCAATCATTAAATACTGTTGACCGTTACTCGCTTGCAGGAAACAAACTTTTTTAATTGCATGCCTGTTTGGAATTCATGCTAACTGTCAAACGTAAAATATGTTTCTGTTATTGATGGGAAACTACAGCTGAATACTGAATTTCGGATCCAACGCCTGCTCACATCCTCATTGTCAGCAATTACAACTTCTGTGAGAAGTCACACCCCACGGCCTAGCATAAAACATGCAGGGTTCAGCTTTGTATTTGCACTCTCGTTGGTGACCTCGCTAAAGTTTGTAGAAAATACTAAACTTTCTCATTAAACTCCTCATTTCACTTAAACGGCAAAGCTCGACAAATAAAACACCTCGATAGTTCGACCCATGTCATATTTCATCGCTCGATCAGTGTAAATTCAGCGGGCATCCAAATCGGATGATAACATAAATTCTACGCACACGTAACGTCAATATAGTGTAAGTGTCCCCAGTTACCATTCGGGAAAAGTCTTTTGACAGTCTTCCGTCCATCTGAACAGTTGGTTCTTCTTTGTTAACTAAATAAGGATATGAACCTTTAAGGGAAGTCCGGTACGAAACGTCTAGAGCAATTTGTCATCCATACTACGTTTGTCCTTGCCATTTCATAATTTTCGTTACATTTTCGTTACATAAGATCACCTGCTAGGATTTGCTAGATGAACTACAGACTGTGACAATATCAATCAAAATGTCATTGCAGAAACTTGCCAAGCAAGGCTACACAACCAAACACCTCAGCTAAACGTTTCTCAAATTCTGTGACAAAATATCGTACACTGACGTGTCCATAGTAGCATGCAAGCCCTCTGACGCTAGGTTTCCGATTAATCCGGGGCTAGGGGCCGTATGAACCCATGTACTTCAAGATCCTCATGGTACTCATATGAACAGTCACAATCAAAGCGTGACTGAGATACATCATTCTTTAGATGACGACTTTACAACGAATATTATGGATTAAGAATACTGATCAGCGATACAGATTTGATATTTTTGGAACATCATGATGTCTTGCCGGCATCATTGAAACTGTTGACCGCTTCTCTCTTGCAGGAAACAAGCTTATGTTTATGTATACTATGATTGTCTTTTTGAATTTGGTGCTAATACTGTTATATGGAATATGAAATAGGTCTTTGGATTATGGACGCGGATATTCTCTAATGGACGACGGCTGGATTATGAATGACGGACTAGACGCTTGTAATCGTAACTATTGTCTAATTCCCGGAGCTAGGAAACTTTTGGATATCATGTAATGATAATCAAAATGTTCAAATGAATAGTGACAATCAAAGCTTGATTTACATATTCTAGATAACGATTTGAAAATTCATTTGGTTAAAAATAATGTTCACTGATTAGGATTTTGTGTAAAAAACTTAATGATGTCTCGCAAACATCATGAAAACCTGTTGACTGTTTCTCTTTTGTAAGAAAACATCTTGTGGTTTTGTAGTTTTATTTCATACAATTTTGAAATCGGTGCTGTCATACGAAATAGGTATTTCGATTATTGACGTGGAAATTCTTTTATAGACGACCGCTCCATATTGAATGTCGGATCTGACACCTACTATTTATCCCCTGACTTCGCAACGTGGCTTGGCTTGGCTACTTTGCAATCTGATCTTTGCGTCGGTCCTTCGTACATAAAAAGATGCAGCGCTGTACCTTCTCGGCCATTATAAGATTACCTCCGTTATGACGTGAATTACACAGGATTTAACTGCAGCCTAGCCCTGGAAACCACTCAGAGCTAATTTCATGACTCGCTAAAAACTAGCAGGTGAAATGGAAAGACCGAACGGTATTGTAGTATTCTAAATAACCCTTCTTTGGTGTCATTTTCCGTCTTTCGTTTTCCTTTCCGTGTCGGAACTTAGTTATATGCAGAAGTAATATCGAGAGTAGCAAACCATGTCGAACATTCTGAAGCACCTATTTAGACATGGGTATGGGGTAACAGAAAAACATCTTTCACAGTTACAGCATTCACTAGGCGATAATCCACATATAGTCTTATTGAAAGACTGACTATACGGTTGTGTTTATTAACTATATTTATCCTTAACCCTTTCTCGCCTGGGATTTTCAAAAGTTTTGGGACCTGTCAGGCCTGTGGGTGGGGGGGGGGCGAAAATATTTTTCTTACCCCTTGATCTAGGAGACTGAACCATACCACATCATAAGTTTGTGTAAATTTCTACCAGAAAATCCAAGACGAGCGCTTTCATGGCGTCACAGTAACGTCATTTGCAAAATCCTTTTGGTCGATTTTTTGGTCAGATTTTTTTCACATTTTGTATTTATGTATTTGCTTTGCAAGAAAAGCATGATAAATTAGTAAATAATAATCTGATGTGAAATAAAATGTTTTGTCCTCTTTTCCTTGCAGGAAATGAGGAATGTTGAAGAAAAATGACGAAAACATTACATTTCTGGTACCCCCACATGGCGGTCATTTTGAATTTACCCATGCTTCTCTGCTCGGGGTTATGCAAATAGGCTCAAAATGACATCAATACGATAAACTACGAAGCTGCGGAGTGTCAGCTCTAAAATTTTTGTCGTTCTAGTCATAGGGTAGGAGGTTTGGTACGGAGCATGATGGCCACCCCCCAGGCCTGGTAGGGATAACCCAAATCTTCCGTCATTCATAATTCACCCGTCGCCCATTAAAGAATATTCGCGTCCATAATCCAAAGACCTTTTCCTTATTCCATATAACAGCATTACCACCAAATTCAAAAAGACAATCATAGTATACATAAACATAGGCTAGTTTCCTGCAAGAGAGAAGCGGTCAACAGTTTTCAATGATGCCGGCAAGACATCATGATGTTCCAAACTTTTCAAATCCGTATCGCTGATCAGTATTCTTAATCCATATGATATTCGTTGTAGAGTCGTCATCTGGAGAATGATGTATCTGTCACGATTTGATTGTGACTGTTCATATGGCCACCATGAGGATCATGAAGTACATGGCTCATACGACACCTAGAACCGGGTTAAGCGGAATCAGACACAAGTAACGCCATAGATCTTGCACTCTATTTTGCTATCAGCTTGCGACATGTATCGCCAAATTTGAGAAACTTCGAGTGGAGGTGCTTGGTGGTATAGTCGTGTTTTATAAGTTTCTGCAATCATGTTTTGTGACGTTGATTAAAATCGTCACATTTAACACAGGATCTAACAAATGCTACTAGGCGAGATATGTATACGCCATATGCAGGCCC
>JAVTVY010018990.1:0-71618 GCA_036873755.1 Hanleya hanleyi | reverse complement strand
TGTATATATATTTATTTGATAATAATTTGGTTCCTGTCCAAGAAAGAAGAAAATTCAATCACTGGAATATTTTGCTGAAATCAATCAGCAGGTTGTCAAGCATTCGGCGGCATACAAGCGTTAAGTCTTTACATAGTAATTGAATCTTTGCGAATGGCACGAGTACATGTAATTAAAATTGTCCCGATCTATACTCGTCCCACAAGTGGCATGATCAATTCCACCGACGTCAGATATAACTGTGTGCTTTACGGAGCCTTTCCAATGCACGAGTGTTGATACTGTTGCCGTGAATAAGGGGAAAAAGAATCGGGAATAGTGGTGATCGATATGGGCTAATTTCAGCGTGTTCGGGAGCCTTTCTTTGAGAAGAGTAACAGGCGGGAATTCCTGTAAAGCTGCTAATAATTGGCCGGATGATTTGGCAAATTTAACATGAAAATCCCTCTTTATTTGTGTGATAATATTGGTCACGGAGTGGCGTCAGCATACTAAGTACTGCATTTACTCGTCACTGTACATGTAGGTACATGGACATGTACATTATGGTGCATTCATTTTCGTTCTGATCATCGGCGCAATAAAAATTGTGTGTGGCTGCACAGCTCTTTGTTCTGCTTTACCCATAGAATGGAATTGTGTTCAAACATAAGTTCATCTTGTCAAGTGTGACCACTACCATGACTATTTCTGTACATGCATGGGTATCATTGGAATTGAGGATATGGCAGAACCTATGTACATGTATCAATAGAAGGACTGTCATGAATTCAGTGCTGGTACTGACAGATTATTGTATCCTGGTATATATATGTCGCACTGATCAATGTGTGACCCAGTCCTCTCTATTACTCTGCCCTTTATAGAAAATTGTGCCTCAGAAAAACATGTGTGGCTTCAAAATAGTCCACATTTTATAATACCCTGTTAAAAATTGATGAGATTAACCTGGGATACAATATGACTACTACTTTATCCCAGGATTAACCATGCTTTAATCTTCTCAATTATCTGACAGCAATTGCTGAATACAGTGGCTAATTAACAAGTCTGTATCGTGTCACTTTACTTTGAGTGTCAAATCCTTGGACAGAATATCTGGAGGATACAGTCCTCAGGCTTTGAAACCTGGAGCTTCATCAATCCAGACCCGAGACCCTCGGTGGCCGAGTGGTCTAAGACGCTTCGCTGGTGACCGCTAGATTCACACTGCTGAACCGGCACGGGTTCGAGCCCAGCTGGTCCATGTGTGAAAGTTTGTCAGTTACTTGCCGAAGGGCGGTGGTTCTCTCCGGGTACTCCGGCTTCCTCCACCAACCAAATTGACTGTCACCATATGAGTGAAACAAACTTGAGTGTGACATTAAGCCAAATTCTCTCCTCCTCCCTCAATCCAGACCCCCTGAAGCAAACTGAAATTGTTTACATGTATGTTATCAGATTTGGAGTGAGGGTAGGCATTTGTGTATGTCTAGACTAAAACAAGACCACATAGTTCACAATTTCAGAGCCTGGAGACAGTACCTTCCAGATATTCCATTCCAGGATTTGATTGTCAGAGTACATGTCCACGGGCCCTGAAGACGGTGTGTCGGTTTTCAGGAGCGAGGTGGTAACCTCCTGGCAACCTGAACAACGGGTTACCACTTATTTCCATCCCTGTGCACAGTACCCAATAATCATAAAAGTTGACAATTTATGCCACTCTTTTGCTAAGTTGGATATTCCATATTATACTTGGCATGTCTGTTTGTCTTTCTGTTCATCAATCCATCCATCTATTTTGTGTCACAGAAATACACAAGTATGTGTATGTTTCGAGATATGAATAGCACTGTTAAATAAAATGTGCTGTTTGTGTTAATCTATATATACATGTATGTAAAGTAGGAGTTTGTTTCTATCTCATTTCCTGCACTGTACGTACATGCGTACATCGATGTTCACACCGTCTATTTCTGGTTCATAGTCCATGTACCAAAAAGTACTCTCCCTGACGTGGGTGTAATGTGCTGAGTACGACCTTTATAATTACCATTGATTCACCTCTCTAATTGACGTGTACAGGTACACTGTGCCTGTGTTAATTTGAACTTGTAATCAGGCACTAATATTACCACCATTGTGTGAGAGCCAGACATAGGTGATACTTTGTGTACTATATCCAGATATACTCGTCTAAAATTATCACAGAAAGCTAAGAGGAGAGATATAAATAACTGAGTATGGGTAATATTATAATTATCGCATAGACCCTGAGGGTACTAAATATAGTCTGCACCTGTCTAAAATGATCAAACATAGAATGTCCCCTAGATGATATATGTATCTCTTGTACATGTTACAGGCCTTGCGTTTCGACGGGTATCCGGGTATCCGATACTCGTGGAGATACCCGTTCATTCGCTTCACGGGAATCTGTTTGGATACCCGTAAAATAATGTCTGGGGAAAATGTTGTCTATCAAAAAAACCATATTCGGCTTTAATAAACGATAGTTTACCTAGAAATCATCGACCGCAGGCTTTACAAATGGCGGAAGTTCATATTTTTACGACGTCTTAAGTGGGCGACGAATTATGGCAGCTGCGTGCATTCTCTTGTACTGGGCGATTTTCGTCGTATCATCTGTAGCTACGGGCATTTACACAAACAACCGTGCATAGGAGAATGCAATTGCAGAAACTATCGTGTTATGGTCGATGTTTACAAACGGTAAACACGGAGGACACGAGAGGGTTTGATTCCAATCTGCTTGAAAATGTAGAAAGGAAAGACAATATCTGTACAGGCTTACAACGGATGTCCAGATAATGTAAAGGATGGTTTTGTCTTCATACAGAACGACGAAAACACGAAATTAACTCATTATAATCCCTGAAGTTAGTACTGTGGTGAACTTCTTAAATGTGTGTTCATTGGAATTGTTCGTAATTTTTTGACTTACATCACTCAATTTTAAGTTCATATTGTGTGTTTGTTCAATTCATCAACATATTTAAGTTATATGCTAGGTGTCATGAAGATGGTATTACTATATATGCAGCACTTAAGTATAAACATTCGTAATGAATGAAGTCGGAAGCTGAGCTGGTGACCCGTGACATTCATAGTGAGAGACAGAGCTATTTTTTAGTCCATAATGAGAATATAATCAAGGTCCATAACCTTAAAGCGAAAATTTTCAAGTGACTCCAAATTACAGCTCCAAATTAAATTAATTCAAGGAGACAATCCTTGACACAATTTCATAAAAATATCAGCTCAGTGAATCGAATGGCTACACAGCGGTGGGGAACAACATGATGTGAGAATCAATTATCCTATTAACAACAGTAAACATGAAAAGAGTACATAAATGTTTATTCCACTTTAATCTCCACACTTCAATTTTTCGTCACTTCAGTGGATACTGGTAGATACCCGTAAACTGAAATTGCGGGTATCCGTTTGGATACCCGTGAATTTTGACGAAAAGCAAGGCCTGTGTTATACATGTACACATGTACATGTATGGACATGTAATTAATACGAAGACGTAGAACTTTTGACTGCAGTCTCGCTCCCATATTTTACAACCTCTTACACAATGCCTTATGGGGCTTTATTTTATGGGCAGGTATACTACAGGTAGATATGATTACGTCCATATACATAGGCCTACATGTACATGTATCATCTACCAGGTCAAATGACATTATTGTGTAGTAAACTCCATCATAATTAAATCACAGGAAGTGCATAATTGATTCCACCTGGAAGTATTGAGGTGGATGTGATCAAATTGATGGGACTGATATAAAACAGGATCGATAGCTCTGTTTTTCCAACCCTTGTCTCATATTAAAAATATATGCATGTTTGTGGATATACAGGCCTTGTGATTTGTACGGGTCCTGGCGAGTGATTAAAGCACACCTAAAATCGTGCGAGGTGTGTGGTTAGCACACCTAAAATGCACACCTAAATTTTGTTAAGGTGTGTGATACAGTGTTTGAAACGTTAAGGTGTGAATTGAAATAAATAATCAGTACTTATTACTACACACTTGACCTAACCACTGTGTCATTTATAAATAAATCTTCTGTATGTGGGGAGAGGGGTCTATATAGGCTTTGCCTGTTCTCCAATCCCCATTTCCATCATGTTTACACTATGGAAATAAAATACTGTTTAAACTAATTGAAATAAATGTGTGCTGGCCGAGAATCCAGCCATTCATGGATTCTCGCAGCAATGTTTCAGGAGAATCCAGGGGGAACTAATATTTACTGGTTTACTCCACTTTAGCTATGAAAGATAATGAGGTAATAATAAAATCAAGAAACACTGTTTTAAGTTTTTTGTTTTTTTTTGTATTTAAAATCACACAATCAGTTAATGAGCTTGAGCGAAAGGCTGAAAACAAGATTGGCAAAATAGAAATTTATAAAACTCTGAAAAACCACAAATTGTAAAACAAACTTGACTAGGACAGGCACATCGCAATTTTTACATCGTCATCATCATCACTTCAATCATTCAATTCATTCACTTGCCTTCAGTAACTGAAATTTGGAATGTCTGAATCAGTTTCAGTTTTCAAACACTCACGATGTCCATCGCTGTTTACGTCTCTAACCAAGTTTGGCTTCAACAGGTATCTAGTTTCGTTTTTGCCGTAACTGACGTCGGCTACTATTTTGCCTCAATAGTACACATGCAGTGTTTAGTTGATCGTAGTGTTTCTGGCACACTTTGCAAAAGGCCTGTACCACCTTATCGCCCACATCGTTAAAATGGAATGCAAAGTTATCTCTCAGGCTATTTTCCCACTGACACATGGCCGGTTTTCTAATTTGTTTCCACGTTTTTATGCCCTGTGTCGGAAGCCATTTCATCCTTTCGTTTCCAATTGCCAAGCAGAAGTTGGCCCGTGACACTTGTTTCAATGACAGCGATTGGGCTGCCGTAAACGAACCAATGAAAACGCTCGACAGATCAGCGAACATACTAGGACTGGCACGTGGCAATAGATAGATGATATAGAGTCCAGTTTTCGACAGCAATAACTGTATGCAAGTTGATGATCGGCGAACGGGGCTCAATCGTAAGTTTTCAACTGGTGAAGTTTAATTTTACATTCAATTCTATGCGAATCCGTTTCGATTCGCCCGGATGCCCTGTCAGGCGAATCTTCACGCGAATGGATCGTCAGATTCGCGTCAAAGTTTGAAGGGGGTCATAAAGTTTAAGGCGCGCGTTCAAAACGCACCTCAGTGCCTCTTCAGGCGCGTTATGGTGCGCGTGCGGGATCGCGCGCCTCAAATCACAAGGCCTGGATATAATTAAATAATATCGGGTGAGTATGAAAATAAAACAGAAATCTCATCATAATTTATCTCATTTCAAAATCACCTTGGGGGCTAGATGAGTACATGTACAGCCTATACATTGGAAGGGCTAAGCACATGTAGAAAATCAGAAGTGGAAGTGTTGTTCACAGCCTACATGTAGCTGCATCATTGTGGAATGAGACAATGTGATCACAATAATCTGGGATCACGAAACTGGTGAATAATCAACATATGCACCCTGTTACATTTACATGAAAATTGTGTATATGAAAATTTGCAAAATTGGCTGTGAACTGATTGAGTTCCCACACCATGGGATATTAGCTTATTTTGTAGGGTCAATTACTGCCAACATTCTCTAGCTTGACCTTTTGTGAGGATTTGAAGTGTGCTTTAACTGTGATAGGCCTTATTATTGGCAGATGTCTGGATATTCATTCATTTACATGTATGTAGAGTAGTGTATAATTGTACCAATTTACCTATAAATATTGCCTGAAGGCTCATGTATTTGCACACCTATTTATCAATGGCAGTGCTTGCATGTACATAAATATTTTTTCTCCTTTGTCAATGACTGTCTTTATTCACATGATGATGATGTCAAACCAGTGGCAGTCAATCCTTCCATAAATCCACCATGAGCCTGTCGCACATGGTCAAATCTTGCTGTCTTTACATTTGAACATTCTGTTTCCCAAAAATTGATATTTTTCAAATATGGATGTATCATCATACAATAAAAAAAAGAAGCTATTTGTGCAATATAAACTTGCTGCGGACAACAATAAAATTCTTCAAAATTGAAATTTTCTATTTCCCTTAGGCATTGCCAGGAGGAAATGACTAATTAGTCAACTGTTCTCCTGTATCAGACTTTACATCATCCGAACGCATGGCACGATCATACGTAGAAACTTCTGCTCGTAGCCATGCGGTAACGGGTGCTATCTGAGTGTAATAGGGTGTTTCCCAAATGGTCACATCCGACTGGCCCCGTTATATCCGACATCGGTGCAATCACATTCATACAACGAAGACACACCTCCAGAAAGCGATTGATTGAAATGATCCCATGGTGGGCCTCGAAGTGCCCCCATCACAAAATAAAAAGCATATCATTTTCCTGTGGTCTGCCGCCGATTTTATTTTGTTTTCAAATATGTTAGGCCGTTTGTTTCTTAAGATAAACAAAGAAGCATGCTCCACTAGAGTGAGAAATAAAATAGCTAATTTGCACAACTTCGTTTTGGTCTCGCGTAGACTCCCCCAGTCTTGCGCCTCGTGAAACTGACATGTTTGCATGTGTGAGAAATATTTGAATACAGATAATTTCATTGGCTCGTTTAAATGGGGCCGACATTTGACCTCATGCTTTGGGAACAACTTTCGAACTGGATTATCTCCCTCTAGATAGATGGCGCCGTGTGAAATACATGCCGAATCACAGCGAAAATCTAAGGGTAGTGTTAAGTGAAACGTGAAATGCCCTTAGAAAGCTAAGATGCAGACTTTATCAGACAAAGAAATTCACTACATCATACATGTGTATAGATCTCTAAAAAACAATGATGCAGGACTGCTCGCCTCAATTTACATGTATTTTAGGTGAGTAATAAATGAGTGCAAGAAGCTGCACACCTCTCATGACAGATTTCATTATAAAGGGGGCCAAAGACACTATTTTTTTCTCAAGCCCTAAATTTAGTGAAACACTTGCTGAATCTTTCTGAGTTTCATTCTAAATGGAAGTATATGGATTGTAGATATAGAATACATAACATATTTGCAATATACAAACAACTTTTCAAAATAATTTGACAAGAAAATATCGAATTGCTGTGTTGTAGGACAGACGAAAATCCCACTCTTCTTGGAGACCAAATTGCAATGCCATAGAATATATTATATCTGTATTGTTTTCAGCATTGAAATGTTCCAAAATATTGATATGGGGTGGAATTGTGATTTAAAGTTGAACTGCAATCATTGTAGTGTACAACAAAGCCAAATGGTGAAAATATAATATCTGGATCAATTTCCAAGGTTGTCCGTCCACATCTGTAATGTTAGCACCTCTATGGAATTTGGTCATCTGTATCATACAATACTGTCGTCTCATACTTTTAATGAATTTGGTATGGAAAACGCTTATGTGTGGCTGATTCGGTACATAAAATCAACCAAAATATTTAAAAAGTAAATAAAAAATAAGGTTTTCAAGAACTGCTAACGTGACTCAATAAAATGTCCGTCCACAATTAAAGTCACGTTAGCAACAACATTGTTCAAGCTATACTCTATTCTATAACAGTTAGTCAAAATTTCATTGTAAGTTTGTATTTCCTACACAGCACTTCCACTAACAATGTAATTGATGAGTCATGTGAAGTGCAATTGAATGTGAAAATTCAATTTGTTTTGTGTCCGTCCACTTAAGTAATGTTAGCAACAGAGTCACGTTAGCAATACAGAGTCACGTTAGCAATGCAACTAAGTAGGATTTACGTAAATTTTGTTGCAAATACAGGTCTTTCTTATGTTTACTTGGCAGAACTGACAAAGTGAGCCGAGATGGTTGATAATAGCAGTCTGCAGTATTTATTTTTGCAGCTAAATCATCAGTTTATAAGGTGTCTGTCTGAATGTAACATTAGCACTGCCATGTTTATTGCCATGTCCGTCCACATGTGTCACATTAGCAATGACTGACACGTGGTAAAAATATTGCATTGGCGTTATCAATTTGCCTAATAGTTCATGTACATGTAGATAACAGAGCTTAGAAACCATATATCTGATCATCATGGTAAATTCTGGCATTTTGTGAAAATTCCCCGAAATAGGCATGTCCGTCTGTTCACAAAGTCCGTCCAAATGTAATGTTAGCAACAGTAATATTTGATTTTTGTTAATCTGTAGGTTGCTTAACAGGCATTACACATGCTTAAAGGGAATTTCCTCCTGATTTCTTTCTGAAATCATCTAGTTTGCAGCAAGCATCTTTTCCATAGCAAAAAAAGAAATGTTTCTGACAATGTAATGTTGCTAACGTTACTGCTTGTCCGTCCATAGCATCACGTTAGCAACCACGTTAAATCAAACTTTTACTCAGAAAAACTATGCGCCATCTGCATGAAAAAAAGTATTTTGGAAGCGAAGAATTAATTTTCAGTTGTGTGTAGTCAAAACGTCACTTACACAGAAAACCTTTGGCAAACCTTGTGTCCGTCCTATACCCTTTCTTTGCATTTGCTGGGTATTTTTTGCGTTGAAAACTAGCTTTCCCACTATTCCGGATGATCACGGACTGCTGGAGTGTTCATTCAATTATACTACATTGCATTAAGAGAAACATTTAGCTCCTGCTTCGAGTCAGAGCAGCAGAACACAGTTTCTCTGCACATCACTGCAGAGAAACTATCAGATGGAAGGGGGGCAACAAAATCTATTCTAGATTTTCTCACAACCGACCAATTATTCCTACGAAGTAGGCTACAGACCGCAAATTGTCCGGTAATGAGTGAGTCCATCCGAATCCTTTCGTCGGCAAAATAAGGAGAACCGTTGACATTAGAACCTTGATTTTTGGCATGAACGTGCATCAGGGCATTGTTACCATCAAGTTCTGATCTGAAATAATTCTGATTAAAATTAGATTTATAATTAACACTTCAATATATTGCTATATATATATGTAAGGTTTAGCCTGTAACATGTATCCTCTTTCACATCCAATCATTTCATCATTGCCAAGAAAACTGTGGTCTGTTTTGCTCCAGCGTTTTATCGCCAATGAGTATCAGTTACTGTCCGTCTAAAAATACCCTGTCATTGAAATAGTCCACTATGCCACATGGCCCTATTACAGAAGATGTAGAGACGCCATTTATTCGTCTTTACCGGCTATGCTCAGGAGAATCACATAGAATCATTATTATCTTGTGCATAGAAGGTGTAGGGTCTTGAGTTGAATTACCGTAAACTACATAAATGCTACCTTTCTACTATAGTACTATATATAAAAATGTGTTGTATTGTTGGGAAAATAATGTGATTCAAAAAGTTGTTTTGATCCTGAACAAGGGCACTGAAAACCATTAAAGAGATGTAAATGTATTTTCACACGTAAAGCTTGAAATCTACTAAACCTATATTATTCAATCTGTTTCCTTTAATTAAGAAATTGTAAAATTAAATCGGCGATCGTTATTTATTTTGGAATGAAGTCGCATTAAGAGACCGTTACCAACAAGTTTTGAGCTGACCTATTTTTGATGAAAATTTCTGGTGATTTTTGATGAAAAGCACTGGCGATTCTGACTTGGCGGTGCCCATCTTAATATGAGCAGGATTTCAACTGGGGGTGGGGATTTCCAAGAGTTCAGTTCGTGTTCGAGTCCTAATGCCTACTGTACTTCGTAGGTCCTGTGACGTTAGTCACACTGTCTCAAAACTTTCACAAAATCAGACTTCAAACCATCATTGTCAAGGTAACACATGCAAAACATAAAATAGTCAGTGTTTATTTTTCAGTGTTGAAGGCCATGTTTTTGGCCCCCATTATACTGAAATCTGTCATATGGTGTGGCCAGTCTGATGCCAAGAGGGTAATCTACCAACATGTATGAATTCTACCAATCCGTGACAAAAATCCCAGCCAACAAAACTTCCTCAGTCCAAAACCCTGCAGGCAACAGTCCCAACCAACACCATCTGACATGAAGTTGACCCTACCGGTGGGGTTCCGGGTGTAAATTAAAGGAATGTGATCCTACCCTCGTGGGGTTCCTGGGTTTGAATTGAATAGGACCCAAACGTCGTGATATGACTGCAAACTTGTGGAAAGCGACGTTAAATCATGTATACTCACTTCTTCAGGAATGAGTTTTGTTTTTCACCTTTGAAACCCTTTCTTAGCAAGTACATCATCAACATTGCCAAGATTTCTTGAGAGGCGGTAGTTTTCAATTGCTTAAGCTTATTTATTGCTGTCCAACATAGTAAAATACATGTACCATGGTATGGGCTCTTAGATGGGATTATTGACACCCAATGATGACCATCCGATGTGCAAAGGTAAAAAAAAAAAAAAAAAAAAAAAAAACTAAACAAACAACATTATACACCAGAGGTAAGCGTTGTTGGTCACTGTAAATGTTAAACAGTCGTGCCTTGCCTACATTGTATCTTGAAAAAAACACTTAAATGTGCTGGAAAAATATTTTATCTTGGTGCTTGAAAGTCCTTGAAATTTTTCAAATCAGGGTGGAAACCTTGATTGTGATACATTGATAGGGACGTATGAGTAACCATTACTTGTACTGTGCTCTTTCATGTAATGTGTAAGCCTATGATACTCAGAATAGAGTGGCACCATCAGATAAAACACCAGGAAGGATATTACATAATTACAGTTTATGGAGACCCCAATTATTAAGACCTTTACTAGTTATTCATTGTACATTGTCACTGTGCAACTGCATTTGATATGAGACTTCAATATGTACTACTTAATGTTTGGGTGTAGTCACTCGGATGTCAGTTCATTCATTCAATCTCCTCCCTTTGACCAGAGGCAAACTGAGAAGGTCTGCAATTTACTACATTGAACCAACCAAGGCTATTGTCAGTGTGCTTGTCAGTGCTGGTATTATTGAACTACGAGATATTTCAGCCCATCAAGTACCCATGGATGAGACTCGAACATTGTTCCTCATGAAATGCATATTACAATGTACATGTGCTTGTAAACAAATGAGACTATAACTAAAAACACAATTGACACAATTACAGGAGGAATATGTATTTGAATGTTCCTGAATTCCTTCCTTGTCCTACTATCATAACTACATGTACATGTAGTAGTTTATGTTTGCACAAACCACATGTGGTCTACCACAAACTGATTGATAGCAAAGGTCATTCAGGTTACACTGACAGTTCGGCTAATGTTCAGGCCATGCATGATGCAAGGCTATTCCTGGATGTATCTGTATGTAATAGTAACCCCATCATTGTACTGATACATGTACTTGAAATAGGAATGCAGATACTGAGAAGAAAGATTGTCTCAATTACCTCAACATGCAAGCTAAATTCTTCACTTATAAGTGCAAAGTGGGAGAGAATGAGCAGAATTTCACCCATTTTCTGAACGATATCAAATTTACCCTGCGTGTTCTGAAGAGATCTGGTAAACACAAGTTCATGGATACAATAATTGATCAGATTTTGGCCTATTCTTGAAATGACTATCAAATCCATCGCTTTTGCTACCTGTTCAACATGCCACATTGTGAACAAAATTTTAATTCCATGTGATATGTGTAATTTATTTTTGTCCCCCGCTACTTAGTAGGGGGGGGACTTAGAAATACCGGTGTCCGTAACTCCGTAATTCCGTAGTTCCGTAATTCTGTAGTTCCGTAATTCCGTAAGATTTTCTTGTCCGCACAATAACTCGTGAATGATTTAACCGATCAACTTCAAACTTGGGGTGTGCCTTGACATTGGTGAGAGGACGGTTGGGATTGTTTTTCAGCAATGTGCGTGATCTAATATGGCCGCCGTCAGCCATATTGGATTATAAGCAGTTGGATCTTGTCCGGACAATAACTCGAGAATGATTCAACCGATCTACTTCATATGTGGGGAGTGCCTTGACATTGTTGAGAGGAGGATTAGGATTGTTTTTCAAGGACGTGCTTAATCCAATATGGCCACCATCAGCCATACTGGATTTCATTGGATTTTAAGCAGTTTGATCTTGTCCGGACAATAACTGGAGTACGATTCAACTGATCTACTTCAAACTTGGGGTGTGTCTTGACATTGGTGAGAGGACGGTTGGGATTGTTTTTCAGCAATGTGCGTAATCCAATATGGCCGCTGTCATATTGGATTGTAAGCAGTTGGATCTTGTCCGGACAATAACTCGAACGATTCAACCGATCTACTTGGGGAGTGCCTTGACATTGTTGAGAGGAGGATTAGGATCGTTTTTCAAGGATGTGCTTAATCCAATATGGCCACCATCAGCCATACTGGATTTCATTGGATTTTAAGCAGTTTGATCTTGTTCGGACAACAGCTGGAGTACGATTCAACGGATCTACTTCAAACTTGGGGAGTCCCTTGACCGTGATAAGATCCCGGTTAGGATTGTGTTTCATGAACGAGCATAATCCAATTTGGCTGCCATCTACGAGCGATATTGGATTATGTTGCATTTTAAGCAGTTGCATCTTGTCTGGACAGCAACTCTAGAATAATTCAACTGATCGACTTCAAACTTGCAGTTTGGCTTGACATGGTGAGAAGACAGTTGTCATTGCTTTTCCAGTTACCTGTGTAATCCAAGATGGCCACCATCAGTCATCTTAGATTTTCAGCATTTAGATATTTTCTGGACAATAACTCTAGAACGATTCAACCAATCTACTTCAAACTTGTGGAGTGCATGGACATTGATGAAAGGACAGTTGGTATTATGTTTTATTGATGTGCATAATCCAATATGGGTGCCATCCGCTGTATTAGATTATGTTAAGCTCATTAGCAATATCTCCATATTCGAATCATACTCTTTATCAATGATATGAGATATCATCGACCAAAAAAAATTGACCATAGAGGGCCATGGCCCCCGCAGCAGCAGCGCCAGTTATGGTGGATGTAATCCACCATAACTGGTGCTGCTAGCGGGGGACATGGACCTCTATGGTCGATTTTTTGTATTGTTTCTTTGTTTAATAATTGAATACATGCTGCCCTGTTACTCCCAGGTCACGTGGGAAATGTAAGGGCAAAATTGTAAAATCGTGGCCAAATGCATAAATAAATGCCCAGTGGTTATGTCCAGGGCTTAAACGAAAAAAAGAAGAAAAAAAAAGAGGAAATTCTCTATGCATTGATACATGTACAAAAGAATGAATGCCTGTATCAGCCAGTAGTCTCACTGTCTGGGTGTAACACCGATGGTCTTGGAATGACCCTCATAGAATTCCCACACTGTGATCATGTATTATCTGAAATATTGAATTACTTTTATCCTGTTTGTCAATGTTCCTGAACATTATCTATCCATGACCATCTTGACTTGTGTTGTTGATCAGATTTATATGGAGAGTTTCTGGATCCTGTTGATATCAACTGGAGAGAAAATACAATGTAGAGGAAGATAATCATCTCCTACTCGAGGCATGCTCACAGTAGATTGATTTCAGTACATGTCTGGGGTGACGTACAACTATATGATATACCTTGCTATAAAGATTGAGTACTTAGATTTGTACCCATATCTATATCCAGTATGCTCTCTTACATATGTGTATCTAATAATTCAATCACAGCAAGTACATACTCTCACCTCGATAAATTGATCAGAATGGAGAGTCAGTGAAATGATACAAAACTGGAACCTATCTACATGATACAAATAGTGCATGTTGTAGCTTGGGAGATGTTGATTTGTCAGCGTGATAAAAGGTGATGTGCAATGAGCATGCAGTGTGAGTTGTACATAACCAGGCCTTGACATTTGACGCGAATGATCGTTTCGTTCGCGTGACGGTTACGCGAAAAAAAATCACGAGAACGAAAAATGGGTTACGTGTGAAGCTAGTATAAAAAAAAAATTACACACGAATAATTGCCAAATGGTCATAGAACGTTCCTGGTTTTTACAGTCTTAAGGCATGGGATATATTTATGTATTTGTCTTCTCCATTTAGTTTTCTTTTAGTATCAAAAATTGTTTACTGGTTGGCGATCAACGTCGAGATTGTATTATACGGCCGCCATCTTGTAGGCGTGAGGCGAGTTGACAGGTGGAGTTCAACTATGTATGTCGAGAGCGGTGTGTGTGTAACCAGAGATGAAAAGTACTTGGAATGTTTCCGTGAGCTAAATATGTATTTTAATACATGGCATATTGTTTTGTTATATGCAATGGACATTCGTTGCGCACTATTTATGATAAGAGATGTTCGTATACTCGTTATAGCTGTGATCGTCTTAGCAAATAAAATTGAAAACGCATGTTCAGGGCCCTCCGCCCTGAACTCCTCGTAGAGGCTGTTCTTGTGCTGACAACATTGATGGCTGATAACATTGATGGCAGACTTTTAGTTCCAGTCTATGCGCAGGCTAAAGCAGGATGCGTGGGTATGTGTACCGTTTGAAAAATGGCTTCGTCAACGGGCACTGTCTGTTTATGGTTCACAAGAGCACAAGATCTTACTTAAATCATTTGCTGAAAATGTGTAATCTAACTTGATATTCAATATTCTTGGCGTTAACCCATTTACGTAACCTTTGGGTTACGTGATCACCAGTCGCGTAACCGAACTAAAGGTTACGCAAGTCGATTGCCCGTAACCTCTTTTTGGGTTACGTGAATGTTTCAAATGTCAAGGCCTGCATAACATTACGTCCGGGTGGTTTGTGGGTGCCTATTTTACTGAGAAGCAACCGTCCTCTCCAGCCATGATCATATGACAAAGCCGTACCATGACAGAATATGAGTTTGGCATAGCTACAAGACTAGACGTAAATGTTTAAGAGTGCTGACTCACATTCTTGAGCTCATGATCAATTTGAGCAAATTAAAAGCCAGGCAATGTGTCGTATATTTCTTTCCCTTTGAAATCAGTATGAATCCATGATTGTTTTGACTGGAACGACGTGTGTTTTGACTGGAACGACGCCCACGTGTTATTCCCTAGATCACATCAAAGAGGACGTTCTACAGCGTACATGCATTTTCAGTATAAACTCAGCTTGTCTGTGAACACGATGAAGGATGCTCTAATGCGGTCCGTTCATTGGTTGTTATTTTAAATAGACTGTTTGAGTAATAACTGTACTGCCTTCAAAGATGTGCTTCTTTGAAGCAACAGGAACACAACTTGGCTGGGTTGCGCCTTGTTGGTTTGTCACGATGTGACTGAAATATTGTTGAAAGCGACATTAAAAACTGAACTCACTCACTGGTCATTCAAGACTGAGCTGATAAATTCACTTGCAAGACTTGCCTTACATGTATCATGTCGAATGTCACATTATTACCCCTCAGCCCATAGGGCTGTGGGGTCTTGTCGTTGCCATGTACGTACGTCCGTCCGTCCTAGCGTCCGTCCGTCCTAGCGTCCGTCCGTCAACATTTTCTTGTCCGCTAAATATCTTCAGATCTATGAAGTCGGGCCTGACCAAACTTTGGTGAGAGCTTCCTGAATGTTGACAGATGAAATGATTAGATTTTCAGATGGCTATGATGATGTCATGATTTTTAATTATTTTTTTTATTATTTATTGATGGCGTAGCTTTTGCAATGTTATCTATGCCCATCAACATGTTCTTGTCCGCTGAATATCTGCAGATCTATGAAGTCGGGTCTGACCAAACTTTGGTGAGAGCTTCCTGAATGTTGACAGATGAAATGATTAGATTTTCAGATGGCTATGATGATGTCATGATTTTAAAAAAAAAAATTATTATTTATTGATGGCTTAGCTTCTGCACTGTTATCTATGCCCATCAACATGTTCTTGTCCGCTGAATGTCTGCAGATCTATCAAGTCGGGCCTGCCCAAAATTTGGTGAGAGCTTCCTGAATGTTGACAGATGAAATGATTAGATTTTCAGATGGCTATGATAATTTCATGATTTTTTATTTTTTTAAATTTTTTAATTTATTGATGGCTTAGCTTTTGCACTGTTATCTATGCCCATCGGGAACCCTTGGTTGCATGTTTCGTTGTGAATTTTGAAGGTTCCCTGATACAAGAAAGCCTGGTCCATTCATGATTATTATTGAATGAAGGACAACATTTTTCTTAAATTTTGCTATTAAATCATTCTATTCTACATCATATGATTTATTCTAAAACTTTTGCATGAACCATATTTGTGTCCACGCATTTAACTGGTACAACATAATGCTTCAATTTTTGTCACCAAACATGTTACTGTACATGTACCTTGGAAATTATGTAAAACGAGTGATTAGGAGAGTCCATTTTTAGCCTGACTGTGTGCAATTTTGAATCAGTTTGCATACCTGGAGCTCCCCCCAAATAATGATAAGGGTTGGCCTGTGTCAATAAGTGTGTTTACTTGTTATCACACTTGTGCAATGCATAAATTGCCACTGATAAAGCTACACTTCCTTGCATGCTGTAATCCCAGCACATCACTCACGTGAAACCGAAGTCTGTTATATACGGTATCCAGGGATTTTTTGCAGGTTCCGATCCCAAACTCCCAGTTCCTTTTCGTAATTCATTATTGAGGGTCCAATTTTTTTAAGTGAATTTCGGCGCAAAGAGCCTGTGATCAATCACAAAACAAAGGTTTATTAACATGAAATTCAATACCCAGCTATGCAATCGGATCGATATTGAGGCTTTCAGAAGCTTTTTCTATGAGTATTTCCTTCAGAAATCTTTTCAAATTGAACAAAACAACACTTTCGTTTTTTGTTTCATTTGAGTTTTGGGTGCCCATATGTTTTCCAAAACTAAACTGGCTCTAGATGCAGCCCTGATCCTACTTGACTAAAAAAAACAGGCTGAGGGGTCCACGCACCTTTTAGGTGCTTGCCTGCAATTCATGTTTTATTATGCGATTGACTTTGGAGACTTAGAATGCCATGTTTTTGAATAAGAATGAGATGTCTAGTAGGCCTGTGTTCAACACTGCACGACTGTTGTTGATTCCAAATTGATGTGCACATGATTATTCAACCTCACCTTGTCACATAATGTGGACAAGCATCAACTTATTTACTAACGTTCTCCCTGTCTTCTCAGAAGATGGCATATTCATTTGTCAATTTCCCTTAATAACCAAAGCAAGAGTTATCAACCTTGAACTTACCTGTAATGAGATGCAAGAAAAGATAGGAAAGACAAATCAGCTGTTGAAAATAGTGTTAGAAGATTCATGAATGAATATTTGATTCAGGACATGACATGTATCATCAATGTCCTAAGTAAATCAGGGTTAACCCGGTTTTTCCAGAACAAAAACAAGCACATCATCACACCACTTTCCTTTCACCAGAAACAAAATAGATATTCTTTTTGGCCTTACCACAAAGTTTATGTGCCCTATTTCTTCTACATGTAATTATTCAGATGGTAAAACTTAACTTCAAGTATCTGCGGAGAGAAATTCTGCTTTGTACAAATTTCACTAGCTATCTTTTCAGTTCTTCGGATAAATAACATATACATGCCACAGTGTTTCACCTCAGTGGACATAAATATGTTTTTGCTGCTTCGAAGTCTAAAAATGCTGTTCGAGAAATTTGAAGAAATAGGGTAATACACATCTAATGAATGTACTGTTGCTGTGGGTGAGTGTAAAACATGTTGTCATGTGTTGCTTGGTAAATATTGTGAAACCGAATCTTTCTGTAAGCAATATGGAGATTGAATACAAACACCATTAGTTAGAGCCAATATGGATGAAGCCATGCTGGGAGCTACCAGATAACCAATGTGATAGTATCTATGATGTTTGAATTGCTGATTTTCACAAAGAACTCTTGCAGTGTTTAGTTTACACCATGAGTTTGGCCCACAGAAGGCTTGATTGTGTATCTAATTAGCTTCTCCCCACTGGTAAATTGAGCCTGGAGAATAATTTGAATTACTCTGGGAGCTGCTGTTAGCTTTGACATGAATACCATTAAAAATCTTGTGTAATACAGTTAAAAAACACGTCAGCTTGTTGGCTAGATGTAAATGGTTTGGCTTGTTAGCTTGTTAGCTCGACTATACGAAGTACATGTACATGTACAGAAAGAGCTAATGTCATACCCCGCAGTGGCGTCGGCGGCGTCATCATCATCGTCCAATAAGGTTACGGCGAATGTTAAAAAGTTAAAAGGAGGACGATGTTCAGAAAGTTGTGCAATCAGATATATTTAATTAGCTTAATTAGCTAATTAGCCTAACATACTACAATTTGATGTTAAGGTAAATTTTAAGGGTGCTATATTGATGAATACTTGACTGATTGTGCCCACACTTGGCATACATATTGTATGGGATGTTCTGAGGGGGATGTTGCAGGGTGGCTACATTCCATGAATATTTAATTAGCTTAATTATATAATCAAGTGGAAAATATGCTAGGATTTCATGTTGAGGCATTCATATGGGGTGTTATATTCATAAATACGTGACCATTTGTGCCCATACTTGGCTTGCATATTATTATTGTTCTAAGGGGGATGTTTCAGAATGGCTGCATTCCGTGAATATTTAATCAGCCTAATTGGCTGTAGGTTAAGGTACATGAAGTATATTCATAAATGCTTAACCGATTGTGCCTAAACCCAGCAGGCTTACCATTTGGGGTGTTTTAAGGGGGATGTTGCAGAATGGCTTGATGTCGTTAATATTTAGTTAGCTTAATTGGCTAATTAAATGGAAAATATACTACGATTTCATGTTAAGGCAACCGTTAGGGGTACTATATTCTCGATTACTTTACTGATTGTACCCAATTTTGGCATAAACGTTATTTAGGATGTCGTGAAGGGGATACATGTACATGTATTACAAAATTGTTCTGTTCCACTCAGTGTTCCACTGTTTTCACCATTTCAAAACATGAGTGTAAGCATGAACACCCCTTGAAATGCCTGGATTTCAATGTATAGAGATTATCAGATTCATAGTTAGTGATGACAATGCCAACCTTGTCATCATGATAACCTGCTGAGTTAAACAGTATAAGTAATTTCCTCTTCTTTCCTTTTCAGAATTGACAAGTAAATTTATCGTGGATCAACAGCCGATTGGTCGGGAGCTGTTTCGGCAGTACTGTCAGACGAAGCCCGAGTTATCCAGAGCTATTAGCTTCTTGGACACAGTGGTGAGTAATTATGCTGAAAACGCATCAACGGTTTACACGAAACAGTTTATCAATTGTCTTCTTCTTCTCAAAGTGATTTCAAGAACCGCTACGAATGACAAGAGCATTGAATATTTTAAATCCACCAACTATAGTAAAAAAAAACCTTGTTTTTTGCCTTGTTCCCCTATCCTTGTGTTGTTCTGTAAACCTGTATATTGGCCTTGAGAAAGTGAATTGAGAAATGTGGGCTGCCTCAAGTCATATTTACAAATTTATCATGCCTGAAACATACATACACTTAACCCCTGTGCTGTCGGATATGCATGGAGTTAGACTGTCATGTTCCCAGTGTCGACTCCGGACATATATACGTTCGAGGAAACCATCGGACGTTTGATGGTCTTTCAAAACAATTTCGAGCCACATGTGGAAAAATCAAACCAGACACGGCTCACTCCATCTAAAACATATTATTTCATTAAATATTTCACGTAAGTTCGGTGTTTATTACTAAAAGAGACACATGAGAAGATCATCTACAAATGTAAAACAGAGCGTCATGTATTCAGAAAAGTTTGTTAAACCGCGTAAAATGCACGTTGTTTACAACCATCTACTACGGAATCCAGGAAGACACTCTCGACGTTTGAGATCAAATTGAAGGGCAACAACTCTGCTTCATTTCCACACCAGCTATTTCTGTCATGTGGTAGAAATGTGTCGATGTTATTGAGTAAAATGGTCATGTGTTTTGCTAAAATTCTGATCACCTCACGTAACCCAACTTCCTGATTGGTCAAACTGTTCATTAACATAAAATATATACGAGTATGCATGTGCCGTGGCCGAATTCAACAGTCAGAATGGCGTTTTGTTTCTATGGGAAAAGTCACAAGTCACGTAAACAACAGGATTTTTACCAATTTACATGAAATGTTTAATAAATTTTCAATATACGTTATGCTACGGGTAATCAGGAATACATAACGTGACATCTATAAAGATTTTAGACAAGTTATTTAGTCGAGATGAAGCAAAACAGACCATCCATCGGTAGTAATCTAAACGTGATAAAATTCCGTGCGTGAGTTACGGTACACTATTTTTGTCAAATTGCAATTCATAAATATGTCTAAAGCTGTAAAATGCCAAATATGTTCTGAATGTATGTTCAGGGTTTCAAATTGAATGCATCAAATACATGTACCATCCATTATTTCAATTTATTTATCAATTCCAACGACTAGACAGTCACCGTTTTTGAGCCCATTTTGAACAGTTCAACTCTGCGTGACAGCTTGACACTAAGACTTCGACCAGTGTATAACTGTCCGACAGCACTAGGGTTAAATGTAGTTCAAAGAACTTTTTTTTGAAGAAAAAAGAAGTTGCCATTCTTGACTGCACAATGCAATATACATGTAGACTCTTCCAATAAATTTTATTCATGCTGATAATTTTTATTATTAATTTTTGAATATTAAATGTGATGTATAACATTTACTAAACCATTGTAGATACATAGCAACATAAGGCAAGTCGCCAGCAAACAAATTTTAATAATTTATATTTTTTTCTCATGAAATCAGGATTTTGCCTTAAAAATCAGCAGTTAAATCTGTACACCATGCAGCATAACAGCTTTTTGTCATCTGATGTAAATTATGGCCCTTTTGCATGACAGGACATATATATGTTCCTGTGGACATCTTGCCAATTTGCTCTAGTTCATCACTTCGCTGAAGTGAGATTATTTCAAGACGATTGACCGACTTGTTTTGGGTGGCCCGTACAACATGCACTCAAGCCTTCAAGGCCAAGCTTGCTAGCCAGCTTTCCTTCTTTCTGGCCGATTTCTCTTTTGATTGAAAATCAATGGCAGCCGTCAAGTAGAAGACGATTCCTGCTCATGAGTTATTTGACTTGCTGTCTGGTAGATCCTCCCCTTGTTCAGACTCCATCTCTCATCTCTGCCTCTACATTTCCGAGAGCGTGTGGTTGTGCTCTAGAGTACGCGGAAATACGCTGGATACTGTTCGACCATTCTGTTTGACTGTATATGTCAAGCATGAGCCTTTGTGTGGGAGGATCTCTAACCTAATACGGGTAAGATCCCAAACCAATTGCACTGGAAGTAAATGGCGAATCTAATCGGGGCCGAATATACAGCCAGTGGTGGTCGGCCTTGTGATTGCGGCCAATAAACTTTTTCCCCAGCAAGTCGGCTAAGTACTTTGTGTTCCATGCTCACTTGACTATGTGCTCAATCGTCATGCTATTGCTGTACGGCACTGTCCGTTGATGTGTGTGTCATTAGAACGTAAATAAATGATGTTCTGTCACCTGCGTCGCCCAAATCTCATTTAACTGTGTGTCTGATTCAAGCTCTGTCATACATGTACAACACTGTGCATCCAGCTGAAAACTTGGTGGATTTCTGGCATCCATTCAATTATACTAGCCTTGTTTGGAAATCATTGAATATTGAGTGATAAAACCTACTGTTGAAGAAGACTGTACTGGTACATGTCAGGGCTCGCTTTAGAGCATGAGAGATGACCTGCAAAAAAAAAACCCCTTCCAAAAAGTTTGCAGGTCAAATCCAAGATGACCTGCAATTGCAAAATTTGACCTGCATTTTTTTAATAAGATTTTCGAAATTCTTTGATGGACCACAGCTCAATAACGGACTTTGCACTTAATGCATTCAGTGTAAGTGTCAGCAAATCCAGATTTTTAGCCCCCCCCCCCCCCACCCCTTCCTGCGTATGTAAATTCTGGATGCCTCCACGTAATCATTAAGTTCATCTTCATAAACTTCCCCTATATTGTCAATAAATTCTGCACACTTGTGGTCATTCAAGTAAGTGTTCCCTAGTTCAACACCATGTTTTTTCTCGAGTTTTGCCACAGAAACAAACTTGGTAAAGGGCATTTCTTCTTTTGCTATCAGGTAAGCCAAGTCGAACAGCTTTGTTATTCTTTCATTTTCACCTTCCTTGAGTTTGTTGAGAGACTGGCCAATTATTGTTCGAGCCGCGGGATTTTCTCCTTTTTGTCTGTAGAAACGATCACGTTCAAGTGTTTCCGCCCGTTTATGTGGTTCTGCCTTCGAATGTGTGATCACGCAATCTTTTTTGATTGTACGAGTGCCGCTAATCCAAGCTTGTTGAAAATTTCTCACCGTTTGAATTTGCCGTTTGTACTTCGAACACAGCGAGCAGTTCATTCAGTTTCTGTCACAATATATATCATGTCCGGTTTTTACCCCTCGGCCAAAATTTGGCCGAAGGGTATTGTCGTCGTCATGTACGTCTGTCCGTCCGTCCGTCTGTCCGTCACACCGTTCTCGTTACCAAGATATCTTCAGAACGACTTACCCTAGGCACACCAAACTTGCAGTGCACACCCGTATGCTTGTGACCCAGAACCCTATTGAATCTGGACCTGATTGGTTAGAAACTTTGGCGGCCATCTTTAATTTATGCGAAACCATCACAGCTTTCTTGTTACCAAGATATCTTTAGAACGACTCACCCTAGGTACCCCAAACTTGCACTGCACATCCATATGCTCATGACCCAGAACCCTATTGAATCTGGACCTGATCGGTTGGAAACTTTGGCGGCCATATTTAATTAATGCGAAGTCATTAATCTTGTGTATCTTAGGTACCATTTCTCTGTTCAGTGTGAAACTTGGTATAGATCATCGATGCATCAAGAAACTTCAAAGGAATGACCAAACCAGTTTCCCTGATTCGGTGAAAACCTTGGCGGCCATCTTTAATTTATGCAAAATCTTCAATGATATATATCTCTGATACCATTCAAGTGTTCTATACGAAACTTGGTATACAGCATCGATGTATCAAGAGATCTGCAATGTATAGCCACATCAGTTCCTCTGAGTGGCGGGAAGGATGGGCGGCCATCTTTAATTTATGCAAAATCATTAATGATCTCTATCTCTGATACTGTCCGAGTGCTCGATGTAAAATTTGGTATATATCATCGAAGCATCAATAGACTTACGATAAATGACAGTTCTGGCGTTTCTGATTGGGCGGAACCTTGGCGGCCATCTTTAATTTATGCAAAATCTTCAATGATATATATCTTTGATACCATTTCAGTGTTCTATATGAAACTTGATATCCAGCATCGATGTATCAAGAGACTTGCAATGAATAACCACATCGGTTCCTCTGAGTGGCGGGAAGGATGGGCGGCCATCTTTAATTTATGCGAAATCATTAATGATCTATATCTCTGATACGGTTCAAGTGCTCAATGTAAAATTTGGTATACATCATCGATGTGCTGGTTTTTCTGCTTGGGCGGAAACCTTGGTGGCCATCTTTAATTTATGCAAAATCTTTAATGATGTTTATCTTTGATACCATTTCAGTGTTCTATATGAAACTTGGTATACAGAATCTATGTATCAAGAGACTTGCAATGAATAACCACATCAGTTTCTCTGAGTGGTGGGAAGGATGGGCAGCCATCTTTAATTTATGCGAAATCATTAGGGATCTCTATCTCAGATAATTTTCAAATGTTCGATGTAAAATTTGGTATACATCGTCGATGCATCAACAGACTTATGTAATGAATACCGGTTTCTCTGATTGGACGGAAACGTTTGAGGCCATTTCTAATGGCAAAATTTTTCATAATCTGTATGTTTGTTACTTGACTGCTTGGTGTTCCTGAAGTCTTGTTTTAAATTGAATACATTATGAATGGCTGGCGCCCAGAGCCGAGGGGTTTTCAGATGCGCAGCTTCGTATTTTTCTCTTTTTTCGTAATGTTGAGCCAGTCGTTAAACCCCCACAATCGTACAGTTGATACTTTTGCCAGCCCGGTAAATTAATCTGTCAGTTCATTTTGGCCAGTCTCTCAGCAACAAACGAACGGAAATACTATTCCTAGAACAGCGGCGCACGCATGTGTAAGGACAGTAAAGGGAGACAACAGTTCTCTATTTCCAAGTAATGCGCGAGTAGACTCCCCTGAACATATTTACTTTTGCCATCGATCTGAACTCGACCACGACGATGTATTTTGTGTTGAAAAAGATGAAAAGTTTTCTACCTTTTGGACATGCCGTCGACGAAAATGATCTCCAGAATATCCACTGAACAGAAGATAACAATTTCTGCCACAGAAATTATGACCTGCAATTTTTTTTTTTTTTTTTTTTTTTTTGCAGGCGAATTTTCACATGGCCTGCAACACCTCAAATTTGGCCTGCAAATTGCAATTTGCAGGCCGCCAATTCGAGCCCTGCATGTGTATATGTTGCACATGACATGTTTAAAGTGTTTTTCAGGACCAGGGTCCAGAATAAGCAAATTGAAATTGATCAGCCAAACTAATTCTTGATCAGTTTTAGTCCGGCTGTCTGTCCGTGCCTCACATTTTCTCATCAGCATGATTAGGTTTTACAGGGAGTCAAAATAAACACCTGTCCACTTGTCTCTGACAGGTACGCTTTGCATGAGACAGGTAGAAAAGTAAGTTACGCGTCTCAAGTGACAGGTAGTCAAAAAAATGTTAATTCATTTTTGCTCAAAAACCTTGGAATGCTGGAAACTGCTAACAGATTAATGAATGCATTAATAATTATACACAAACTAATCAAGTCTCCATGTACTGGAAGATTTTTTTTCCTCAGTTTTATGCAACAGTACAAAAGCAACATTATTATGTCGTATTGTAAGCCAGGGTTCGAATTTAAGAAAAATTTGAACCAGTCCACCGGACTGGTGAGCCAAAAATGTAACCAGTCCGTAAATATTTTTACTAGTCCGTTAATATTAAATAAAAGATGATGTGGGAACATTTGTCATCATGAATATTTTGTGCTCTGTGATGGTTGCTACTAAATAAGAAATTAATAATTGTGCATTTCTTGAGCGCGTGTGAAGATAATCACAGCGACTTCGACAGCGACTTTGACTGCACGTGTCGTCGCGAAAAACACTGCTTCAACAAACGCCATTTCAAGCCAAAAAATTCGAAGTTGATGGAGAATATGTTTATAATTGTCCTGGTAAACATGATCAGGTCGACTCAAGCGTAATCATGTTGCTGATTTCTCGATTCCCGACCTGGAATTGGGAGCTTTATTTTCTGAAAAGATCGCCAGCCTGCATTGCCATGCTGCATTACAGTCACACTTTACGGTAATTGCTGACAATGTTCGCACCACTTTACGGCTGTTGTTGTTGTCGTAAAATGCGGCCGCGGTCGTGATTTCGTTGGAATTTGCTGGAAATTGTTTTAGACTCGCACGATTTATTTAGACTCGGTCGGGTAACCGAAAACAGACATTTCGTTTTTCATTCTTTACAAATTGTGCGGAGATATCCAGAGAAATAGTTTACACAATGAACGGAGAGCTTTTTTGTTACCAGTCCGACGGACTTGTTGTTCAGTCACTCACACCAGTCCGTTTGATTTTTTACCAGTCTCGGACTGACGGACAGGTGCCAAATTCGAACTCTGTAAGCGTGTTCTGGCAACTATTGGGAGGAGACCGGTAGAAATCATTCTAAACATGTACATGTACCTGTCACCTGAACATTTCAAACTCCATACTTGATCAATCTACTCTGAATATCAGTAATGTTTCCCTTAGACCGGACCTTTAATCAAGGTTGGCCATTCTTGCTTCCAAAGAGGCATGCACCGACATGGGGTGAAGTACATGTACAGCAGCGGGTTTTTATTTTTCATGTTTGTTTTTGGATATCTGACCTAGAATAAGGACCAATCAAAATGTCTTTGTTGTAACAACCGTCTCAGTTTTACTATGAAATTATGGGATACTGCATAGAGAGAGAGAGAGAGAGAGAATATTAAGGCTTTAGACGTCGCGTTCAGCAATATTTCAGCTATATAGGATAACACATACAGGTGAAGAGAGTATGCATAGTCACATGGCCAGACAGCATATATGTGATTGGCTGTTTACGATATTCTGGACAAATGGACCTTTATCAGAAGAAGGGAATAGGACTGGGAAAGGTGTTGTGCTTCACATTCTCTGCGAATCCAGCCTGGAATGTGTGGGTGTTTATGATCAGTGCATGTTACATGTATACTTGTGAGTGCCATATAAGGTATAATGATCATTGATAGGTGTAAATGGTGACTTTCTTCCCAAGATTCATGACTACGATCATTCGATGTGCTTGTGCCTTGTTTTCCAGGACCAAGGCAGATCGAGAAAGGTTTAACAATGATCGATCTGTCTACGATAAATTACTTGTACTCGTGCTGGCGTGAGTTCTCCACCACCAGTGAAGAGATCCCATTTGCTGTCTTCGCAGGAAATGGGATTTTTGTCCTTGAGCTGATGATATATGTTCATCGGTTGGACTGTGTCCTCTTCATTATACATGTACACTGGAGTCTGTGCGTAATGTTGCTCATGAAGTTGGTGGATCAAACATTGAGCAATATTGTATAAACATGAATTGATCTGTCGAGATGTGCGGTACATGTAGTCCCGGATGACAGAATTTGGCCGACGGCCTCAACAATACAGTTCAAACATGTACAATCTGCTCTCAGCCTTACAAGTGGGATTAATATTTAATGTGCTGTTATTTCATCTTCATACATGTCAATGACTGAATGAATGAACGCATTTTACGGATACATTAATTAAACACATGTAATCAGCCTCGTTGGGTGGGCACAGGTTCCTGATGCTTCAAGTTCAATGCATTTTGCTGAGAAGCAACAGGAACTTGATAATGTGATGTCTAGCACTGTAATATCACTTCATTGTCTTTATTGCACCATGTAAGCGTCCTGTCTCTGTCTTGTGTGCTGTCCTCAGTGCTTTATAGGGTGGATGGAGGGCGTCTGGTTCCATGTTGCTTCAAAGATTTCTTCTTTGAAGCAGCAGGAACGCAACTTGGCTGGGTGGTGCTTAGTTAGTTCGTCTCGATAAAGCTGAAATATTGTTGAAAGTGACGTTAAATTCTATTCACTCAATCACTCACTCAAAATCTAGGCTGGATTGATTTTTCTTAAGCTCCGCGAAAGTGACTGACATGATATCACAGGTGCGAAATAAAACCTACGGTAATTTCCCTAATAATTCACCTTCCAAATTTAATTCGAAAACGGTCGATTTTTCCACTGTCGTGATTTTCTCCATCCTAATAAAACGAAAACGGGAGCATTTTTAATATCCCCGTAAAACGATAAATTCGAACACTCCCGTTTTCGTCATGGAGTTCGTGCCGCTGAAAGTCAAGTGAATATGTTACTAAGAATAATTTGTTACCAAGAATAATTTCTGTATACCCGTTGACACAGAAATAAAATACAAAAGTTCAGTTTTTGTTATTGCGAATTCTCCATATCATAGAACTAGATGTATGTCACTAACCGGGTTCTCATTAGCCGGAGGTTGGAGGCGAAAATGCTCGTCAACTGGCCATTTTGGGGCACCTACCAGGGATTCATAGAAGTCCAAAATTTTGCCACCGGATACTGAAATTTCAGTATTTTTTTTACCTCAATTGAGTTTTTATCAGTTTTTGCCACCGGCGTCCTGATTGCTATTGAGTTTGTGTTTTTGCCGCCGCCATATTTAATGGTTCTGAGATAGAGTTTAAAGCTTAGAATAAAGTAATATAAGCTCAAATTTGACATAATCATTGAACTGTCTTAATTTATTTGAACAAGAATAGAATATTCTATCACCACAAAGTCAGCCTTCTAGGGGTGCAGTCTATCGGAGATGACTCAATTCCCATCTCCTACCGACAACTGCACCCCAATTACTAGCATTGTTTCAGTTATGAAAATATTTTTGTCAATTTAAATAATCCATATCCTTCCTGATTTGGAATGAACGAGATCCGAATTGCGATATTTAATCTCAATCAGGGGTTTTCCCTAAAATGTTGAACAGGCCTTGAAATAAGACAGCACAGGGTGATCAAAAAATTGATCCCCTGATTTTTGGTCCAGGTGATCGATTTTTTGATCTCCTAGTAGATCAACCACGTAACAATGTGCATGACAATTTACTAAATTCATTTCAGGAAATATATCCAAGATAAAACTTGACATTTTAAGAACTTGTTTTACTCCTTCCTGACTGTCTCTTAACCCTACTAGTAGTGCTGTCGATTTCCGAGTGCTAGGCTGTCAAGCAGTGTTGAACCTTTCAAAATGGGTTCAAAAATGGTGTCTGTCAAGTCGTTGGAATTGACAAATAAAATGAAATAATGGATGGTATTTGATGCACGATACATTAATTTGAACCCCTGAACATACATTCGGAACATATTTGTCATTTTACAGCTTTAGAAATATTTAGGAAACGCAATTTGGCAAAAATATTGTACTGTAAAACTCACGTAAGAAATTTTATCACTTTCAGATTACTAAATATGGACGGTCTGTTTTGCTTCATTCCGACTAAATAACTCGTCTAAAATCTTATAGATGTCACGATATGTATTCCTGATTACACTTAGGATAAAGAATACTGAACATTTATTCAACATTCGGTAAAAATCCTGTTGTTTACGCGACGCGTGGTTTCGGTGTGCGAAGCCAAACACCATTGTGATTCTGTCGATCGACGCATGCGTACTCAAGCGATATTTATGGTTGACCAATCAGAAAGTCGGGTTACGTCAGGTGATCAGGTTTTCGCTGGGTTGAATGAAAAGACTTTAAAACACATGACCATTTTACCCAATAACATCGACGCATTTCTACTACGTGACCCAAATTTGTGTAATGGGAACACGAGTTGTTGCCCTTCATTTTTTTTATCTCGAATCAACATCGAACGTGGAGAATGTGTTCCTGTAAACGATATTGTAAACAAGGTGCGTTTTTACTCGTTTTAACGAACTTTTCTGAATAAATGACGTGCGTACGTCTAAAATTTTTTTTAAACAGATTTGTTGGTCGAATCACGAGTTTTAGCTTTCACCGGAATTGAGTTTATAGCTGAGGAATTGAATATTTACTGTGCTAAACGCACACACTTCAGTTTTTTACAGTCCGAATTGAGTTTCCTAGTGAATTTTGCCACCGAATACCGGTGGCAAAAACTGACGTGTATGAAGCCCTGCCTACTTGATCAATAGAAAATAATTTAACGGCAACTTGAATGATATTTCCGATGTCTCATTTTCTTTAATAAACAGATGATATGGTAGGACAAAGATATAAATGTTTCCCTCTGTTTGTCGCTGTCAGGGCTTCAGCGCAATAGTTAGTATGTGCACAACTGCTTTGTCGAGGGTGCCATTATTTCATTTCTTCAGACCTGCATAACGTGCCCCATACATTTTGACTGCAGCACGGGATCAGTTGAGTATTTCATTTGAGCTACGGGGAGATGTCAATAGACATTGATGTTGGTGTTTTATTCACTCGCCAATCCAGAACAACGTTTCCATGTAATAAAATGCTGACTTGTTTCCAACAACATGATAATCCATTGTTAGTTTGAAAAAAGAAAAGAGAGAAACAAAAAAAAAACATATGCATAGTACCCTCGTCTCGACAGTCTGCGTGAACGAAACGATCATTGGTGTTTCGATTACGCAAATCCGAAATGGCCAGAATGAAAAATCGGTCAGATGAAACAAAAGTTCCAACCACTTCTCTGCAAACTTTTAACCAAATTACTGAGCTGGTGTAACTTGACTACAATTGTTTTAGAAGCGACACTAAAGTCAAAACGCACATGTCATGCTTTTAGGCGTATCACCTCTTTGCACTGGAATGGGACAAGCCGTTTGAACTCTTGACCTTGCAAATTCCCGCCAAGTTTGTTTCATAAAATTTGTTTACGTTAACTTTTACTATGATGATTTCATTGGCTGAGAACAGTCAGCGGGTCGTGAATTACCTTGTTATTTGCGCTGAAAACTTACCTCACTTCCACTCTTTGCATTTCTTGTCTACAGGAAATATCACAGTAAGAATTTAAATGACACAGTTATCTCCCCTGCTAGTCACCTGATTGCATAGCTACCCACAATTCTACTTCCTTCTTGTTCTACTGCTTCGTAGGGCTGGAAGTAAACATTGTCAACTCCGTGAAAAAGTGCCTTTTCTAGCGAAACTACTCACAGTTGGATTACCTCAGACGTCTGATTTCCTGCAAGAAACCCTTTGGGAAGTATTCTCTAAGTTATCAGCGTAATAATGGCTCATAATATGTCTCAAATGTCATGCATGTCTTGTGGAGGTGACAAGCCAAGTTAGGACCTTCACTCAGTGTGTCCGCCATGCCGCCAGGGTAGAATCTGTACATGGGACACGGCCTGTGAAGAGTGTATTGTGTGGGCGCCCGGCATATTCCAGGTTTATTTGGCCGGTTCTCTGGCAGCTAACGAAGGGAATGGTGTCGTTATGCCTGCCAATATCGCAAACGAGACGTATGTAGCACAGTCTCCTCGTACTAATGTAGGCGAGGAGTCTAGGGGGTTTGTTAGTTCAGTAGCTGGGACTCCATTAGTCAGCCTATTGGATGTAAATAAAGATAAACAAACGCCCCCCCCCGCTCACGATGCTTCCATTTCAGGCCAGGTGAAGGGTCAATCAGGTAAGGGATCGACCCGGTTGGTACAAGTGGAAGGAGTAATCGAGGATATGGAATCTGGTACGACGACGACTGTGGAAGTGGAGATTCCTATTGAGCGGACGCCTGGATGTGACGATGAAGGGAAATCGGTGACGGACCCAGGCTTAGCGTGGGAAAGTCAGGGGACTCCGATCGCACGATCGGAGTCAACTTATGATTATGAAAACTTGGGCAGCACCAGTGAGGAGCCTAATGTTAAATTTTCATTTGGGTCCGGGGTTGGGAAAATACCTTCCTCGACGCTGTCGAGGCCTGGACTTCCCGGTCGCTCAGTTACGCCTTTAACTGCTGCTTCCGGTTTGTCTGAATTTTCTCAACCTGCTTCCGGTTACTCTGGTGGCCTTCCTCGTTCCCTTGCCGAGACGTTTGTGTCTACGAGCCTTCTGGGCCACCAGAGATTAAGGTTCCCGCAACAACGGCAGTATGGTATGTATCCAGGTAACCATAATATGTCAAATTTTTTGCCTGTGTCTGAGTTGCGTTATCAAGAACCCTCAATCAGACCAGTTCAAATTATGCGGCATCCGGTTGCTGGTCTACCTTCGCCCTTGCGTGGCTTAGGTCAGATATCTGCTTCCGGTGGTGTTCGAGGTACGGGACCGGGAATTTATCGTATGATGCGTCCTCCTATACGTGCTTCCGGTTTACGACCTCGTATGCCCGTTCACCGACCTTTACAGTGGCCGTGCTCACGTCCAGCTGGAGGGTCCTTGAGTGTGAACACACCTCGTCAGGCCTTGCTTCCGGTCCACTCTCAAGTGACTGATCCCACTTTGGCTGCCATACTGCGCGGTATGGAACAGCAACGTGAGGAAATGAAGGAATTGAGAGAGATGATGACCAGTCAATTCCGAAGTAGTACGCCACTGCTTCCGGTTTTGACTGAACAGTCTAGGAAACCGGAAGCTAATTTGTCGAGGACTATCCCTTCCAATACTCCCTCCTGGCAGGAAGCCCCGGAAGCTATGGAAGTGGATAGGGACCAGTACGGTAGATCTGAATTGAATGAACCTACCAATACTGATCCGGATGCTAGGAAATATTATGAACTTATTTCCGGCATCTATGACTTAATTCCTGATATGCAGCTTCCGGTCCCACATGCGGGGGATATTGAAACTGAATCAGGAGAGTCAAACCGGGTTACGAGGTCGGCTACCACGCTGCCGGCCTCAACTGCTATTCATTCTATCTGCCATTTATTCCATAGAACGTTAGCAGAACCCACTACGCAGGAGGAACGGGCTATAAGGTTGAGACCAAAAGCTCGCTTCCGCCCTGCAGGATCTTCTGGTCCGTTCCCAGTACAGAAGCCAAACACACGAAGTTACGGCGTACATAACTCACCGTTTAGCTTCCGGTCTGCAGAGGTGAACGGCGACTTTCAGTATTTATGCTCTAGCAATACTAAAGTGCCTAGTAATCCGGATGTTCCTTGCACGAACAAACAGGCCGCAGTACTTGAGGAAACTGCTCGACAAGGAGTGGCGATTACGAATCACCTCGACTGGTTTCTTAAAGCCATAAAGGATGGTTTATTTTCGCTGTCGGGCGCGGAGAGTCAAGAACAGTTACAGGAGGGTATAAACCTCGTTCTTGACTACCAGAAGATTGCTTCCGGTGCTGTAGAAGATTTACTGGTACACAATGCCTACCTATCTTCTATGCTAGTGTATTTAAGGAGAAAGGCCTTCATTCCTTTTATGCATAGTTACACACCGGAAGCTGTAAAGAGGAGTCTACTAGAGACATCTACGGCTCCTTCTTTACTGTTTGGTGATGCTGTTGCCGAAGTTCGACCTGAAATGGATCGTATAGAGCATGACAGGTCAGTTGCTTCCGGTGCTTCGTCTAAAAGACCTATGGCTTCCGGGTCGGGTCCAAAGGCGAAGAAGGCTAAGAAGAACCCGCCTAGTTCCAAGGCTAATAAGGGTGCTTCCGGCCAACAGCATAACCAAGCGCCTGCTTCTTTAGAGCCAAGAGTATCGACCTATGGCCATAAGAAGCAGGGTAAGGGGAAATCTAAGCAGTCAAAGAAGGATTCCTGATGTCTCGGGCCGTACCGGGTGGCTTCCGGTATGGCGGGAACACCGAGACATAACGTTTCCAGTTCCCCAGCAACTAGACCTTCCGGTAGGGGGAAGGCTGCAGTTGTTTTGGAGGAACTGGATAAGGATCGGGACGGAAGCGTGGGTCATTCGAACGATCAGATACGGCTATCGCCTATTGTTCGACACGCTTCCTCCCTTGACTGCTCATCCCCTTCCGTCTCGTATACCATTACGAACGGGTCATCTATCAGCGATACAGTCCTCTGTGGACAAGCTGATAGAGAAGGCAGCTGTAATAGAGCTTCCGGTTTCGGACACGTCACCCGGGTTCTATTCGCCGGTCTTTCTGGTCCCCAAGAAAGACACGTCCGAGATGCGCATGGTTATAAACCTAAAGCGCCTCAACAAGGACTACCTCACTCCACCGCCACACTTCCGCATGGAGTCCTTCCGGTCTATCCGGTCGGTACTTGGACAAGGGGAATGGCTGACTTCTCTGGATTTAAGGGATGCATACCTGCATATCCCGATACATCCGGGGGACAGGAAGTACTTGAGATTCATGGTCGGCAAACGACGCTTCCAAATTCAAGTGCTTCCGTTCGGCCTATCCATTTCCCCTTGGGTGTTCACACGAGTGTTTACACCAGTGGCACAATTCCTGCACAGTCTAGGTATAAAGTACCACTTTTATATCGACGACTCCCTGCTAAGGAATGCCTGCAAGGAGCAGTTAATCCTAGACACCCAGTTTGTCTTAAGGATGTTGACTTCTCTGGGATACATCCCACACGAAGAGAAATCAGAGCTGATTCCTTCACAAAGGCGCAAATTTCTGGGGGTGGAATACGATACGCTACGAGCTCTCGCCAAACCCCCAGAAGATCGATGGCTAAAGATAACGACGAAGATACCTCAGTTCCTCAAGTTATCTCAGGCCAGGGCTTTACACTTTGCTGCGATAATCGGCCTCTTGACGTCAACACAGGACGTAACACCAAGAGGGCGGTTGCAGCTTCGTCCCTTAATGATTTACTTCAATCATCAATGGGTCGAAAGGCAGTTGAATCCGTGGATACCTGTAACACCGCTAGTCAAACAATGCCTCCAATGGTGGCTGGATCCACTCAACGTTATGCCAGGTGTGTCCCTACTTCCGTTTCGTCCGTCACATCACCTGTTCACGGACGCATCTATGGAAGGATGGGGAGCCCACCTCGAGTCCAAGTCGACATCCGGGTTATGGACAATCGAGGAACGCTCGTACCATATAAACGTGTTGGAGTTTATGGCAGTGACACATGCCATCCGCACGTGGGTGAGCGTATTGACCGACAAGAACCTGCTGGTTGCGACGGACAACACAACAGTCGTGTCCTATATCAACAAGCAGGGGGAGGACGAGATCTCCGCAATTACAAAGCCAAGCGGAAATCTTTTTCGGTCTGTGTTGGGACAACAACATATCGGTGTTGGCCAGGCACATCCCGGGGGTACTGAACGTCTTAGCGGATTCGCTTTCTCGACGGAATCAGATAATTCCCACGGAGGGGCAACTTCACCCAGACATACTAAAACAAATAGCTCATGTCTGGGAGATGCCACACATAGATCTGTTCGCCACTCGGCGCAACAATCTACTGCCCCTGTTCATGTCGCCGGTTCCGGATCCGTCGGCATATGCAGTGGACGCACTATCGCAGGACTGGTCAAGGATGGTAGCATATGCGTTCCCTCCTCCAGCTATCCTAGCGAAGGTACTTCAGAAGATCCGCGAACACATGTGTGTCGTTTACCTGATTGTTCCGTGGTGGCCAGCAAGGCCGTGGTTCCCTGAACTATTGGATCTTCTGGTAGATGTACCAAGACAGCTTCCGGTATGGCACAATCTACTGCGCCAGCCCGGAACGTCGACATTCCACAGCCAACCAGGACTGTTCCACTACCACGTGTGCAAGTGCTCAAGCAGCACTTCGCTCAGGCGGGATTTTCAGCGGAGGTTGGGCGCCGAATGGCACAATCTATTCGACCGTCCTCTTCCGCTGTATACAACTCAAAGTGGGCAATCTTCGATCTTTGGTGTGGAGAGAGGGATATTAATCCATCCTGCACAACTATCCCTGAGATAGCAGAGTTTCTATTGTACCTGTTCAGGGATAGGGGCCTGGTGCCTGCTACGGTAGAAGGTTATAGAGCGGCCATTGCTCAACCTATTCTACTGGGTACTGGGATTAATCCCTCGACTGATCCAAACTTATCTGCACTAATCAAGTCATACAAGATAACTGGTCAGTCGGCTATTCCGAAATTGCCTAAGTGGGACTTAGCCTTAGTACTTCGGCAATTGGGAAAGCCACCTTTCGAGCCAATAGAAGCTATTGAGCTAAAATATTTATCATACAAAACTTCGTTTTTGTTGGCTCTTGCTTCAGCAGCTAGGGTGTCAGAGCTGCATGCGCTCGATAAAAGGAACATCAGACACTCTAGGAACTGGAGCTAGGTAGTTCTCACAACGGTTCCTGAGTTTGTGGCCAAGAATCAAGCCCTCTACGATTCCATATCTCGAGAGTTCACAATTCCAGCCTTATCTGATTTCCCTTCGTCCGGTCTTGAATCAGACATGTTAATGTGTCCGGTTCGGGCACTTGCGTGTTACCTGAATCGTACAGAGGAGATCAGAGCGGGAAGGAGGCGTTTGTTTATCCCTTTCGATCCCAAAGCCAAACAAGAAATAAGTAAAAACACTATCTCGAGTTGGCTCAAAAATACGATTCGGCTAGCGTACTCCACGGCTACTGATAGGCAAGCCGCGCTTGTAAACGTTTCGGGTCACGAGATTAGGGCATTAGCGGCATCATGGCCTCTATGGACCAACAGATCGGTGACGGACATTATGAGGGCGTGCTACTGGAGGTCAAACACGACATTTGCCTCCTACTATCTCCGGGACATGACGTTGGCATGTAACGACCTCTATTCCATCGGCCCACTTGTGACCGCACAGCGGGTGTCAGGGGGACCGAGGCCAGCAATATAGCTACAAAAGTCCGGGCGTACAGTTGTAACCCTGCTTGCGGGTGAGTGCTTTTTTTCTCTCGGCCCCTTTCGAAAAAAAGGGGGGGGCGTATATTGCATCTCAGCCTTGAAGTCAGAGTAGCAACAGAGGTTCCCTGTGTACCATAGGCATACAGGTTATTACTGTTGTATGATTTCATGGATCCTCTGTGGGGTAGAAGATCTATGATTTCTACTTTGAACTAGTCACTATGTATGGCATTTATCACTACCACGGATTGTATCAGTTTGCCCACCTACCTTATGGTGGCATTCTATGCAAAGAGTGGAAGTGAGGTAAGTTTTCAGCGCAAATAACAAAAAAATTTTACAAGTAAATTTTCTGTTATTAAGCTAAAACTTACCTCACTTCCAGTGATGCCCACCCAACCTCCCCGCTATGATACATCCAGACCATGTATCGCAGTGGAACAAGAAGGAAGTAGAATTGTGGGTAGCTATGCAATCAGGTGACTAGCAGGGGAGATAACTGTGTCATTTAAATTCTTACTGTGATATTTCCTGTAGACAAGAAATGCAAAGAGTGGAAGTGAGGTAAGTTTTAGCTTAATAACAGAAAATTTACTTGTAAAATTTTTTTTTCTGGGGCGAGCACATGATCTTATTGTGTCACGCAAAATAGACTCGTCCATGCCAGCCTGCACATGGTTTCACGTGCCCAGTCAAAATATAATTAGGTGAGGTACATTTATCCCAGATATTACATCAGATCATGTGCGGTCTGTAAATAGACTAGGATTTCCCCATGTCTGTTTTTCGTCGGCATTATTCTCTGTCATTATTATCTCGCCTTACGAAGTAAAGGAGAAATATTGTGAGGGGGGGGAAGAGGATGTTGTCGTCGGTGTCGGTGTCCGTGTCCCCTGCCTGGAAATGATAAGGTTTTTGGTTTAGCAAATGAAAAAAAAATCTAGAAAAATTAGAAAAAATAAAAAAAAAATAAAAAAAATTATGGGGGGTGGTTATGCCACCTGGGGGTACTACCCCTGGAGTGCTCCAATGTTAAAATCCCTATGATAGAGTTTTGAGTTTAGCTGAAGTGCACATGTACATCTGTACTTAGAAAGTTTGTTGGAGTTGTCAGCTGTCATTGGATGATTATGAAACTTGGTACACATGTTTCTTATGATTAGAGGATGTACCTGTGCTATTTTTGAGAAGAAATATTAATTTTTCTCCAAATTATGACAAATGAATGAGTTTTCTGTTTAGGTAAATTGTACATGTAGGCCTCTACATGTATACATGTACATGGTAAGTTTGCTGCAGTTGTCAGCTGTCATTGGATGATTATGAAACTTGGTACACATGTTTCTTATGATTAGAGGATGTACCTGTGCTATTTTTGAGAAGAAATATTAATTTGTCTCCAAATTATGGCAAATGAATGAGTTTTCTGTTTAGGTAAATTGTACATGTAGGCCTCTTGTATACATGTACATGTAGATGTTAAGTTTCCTGCAGTTGTCCGCTCTCATTGGATGATTACGAAACTTGGTACACATGTTTCTTATGATTGAAGAATGTACTTGTGCTATTTTTGAGATGAAATATTAATTTTTCTTCAAATTATGGCAAATGAATGAGTTTTCTGTTTAGGTAAATTGTACATGTAGGCCTCTTGTATACATGTACATGTAGATGTTAAGTTTGCTGCAGTTGTCAGCTCTCATTGGATGAGTACGAAACTTTGTACACATGTTTCTTATGATTGGAGGATGTACTTGTGCTATTTTTGAGATGAAATATTAATTTTTCTCCAAATTATGGCAAATGATAGAGTTTTGCGTTTAGCTGAAGTGCACATGTACATCTGTACATCACAGTTTGCTACAGTTGTCAGCTGTCATTGAATGATTATGAAACTTGGTACACATGTTTCTTCTGATTAGAAGAAGTACCTGTGCTATTTAGGAGATGAAATATAAATTTTTGTTCAAATTTTGAGGGTTTTGTCTAAGTAATCTGCCAATAATAATGTACATACATGTACACCTGTACATGGAAAGTTTTCTGAAGCTGTCAGCTTTCATTGGATGAGTTTGACACTGCTACCCAAGTTCAATGTGATTCGACGATGTGCATGTGCTATTTTAAGAAATATGACATTAAATATGAATTTTTGTCCTAATTATTGCAGTTTAGGCCTTTCGTTTTTTATTTGTTGGTTCACGGATCCGCCGACTCACTTTTTCCGAAAAGTGGAAAAAAAATCAATCACGATTGTGTCCTTTTTACCCCTCGGCCAATTTTGGCCATGGGGTATTGTCGTCGTCTTGTACGTCCGTCTGTCCGTACGTCCGTACGTCTGTACGTCCGTACGTCCGTACGTCTGTACGTGAGCGAGATAGCCGGAGAACGGTTCCACTGAAGAATTCCAAATTTGGTATGCTTATTTACCTAGTCAAGGACCAGAAGCCTATTTAATTGGGACCTGATTGGGTGAAAACTTTGTCGGCCATCTTTAATTTTATGCGAAATGGATAATGATCCATATCTCGGAAACCATTGAACTGTTCAATACGAAAGTTGGTATACATCATCGATACATCAAGCAACTTTCAATGAATTACCAAACCGGCTTTTCTGATTGGCTGGAAATCCTGGAGGCCATCTTTAATTTATGCGAAATCGATAATGATACATATCTCTGTTACCATTCAGTTGTTTTATATGAAAGTTGGTATACATCATCGATACATCTAGATACTTTGCATCGAGATCTGATTGACCGAACACCTTGGCGGCCATCTTTAATTTATGCAAAAACTTTAATGATATATATCTCTGATCCAATTTAAGTGTTCTATACCAAATTTGGTATACAGCATCGATGTAACAACTGACTTGCAATGAATAACCACATCAGTTCCTCTGAGTGGGGGGAAGGATGGGCGGCCATCTTTAATTTATGCAAAATCATTAATGATCTCGTTCTCTGATACCGTTTGTAAAATTTGGTATACATCATCGATGCATCAAGAGACTTACGATAAATGACTGTTCTGGTATCCCTGATTGGGTGGAAACCTTGGTGGCCATCTTTAATTTATGCAAAATCTTTAATGATGTATATCTCTGATACCATTTCAGTGTCTATACGAAACTTGGTATACAGCATCAATGTATCAAGAGACTTTCAATGAATAACCACATCAGTTCCTCTGAGTGGCGGGAAGGATGGGCGGCCATCTTTCATTTATGCGAAATCATTAATGATCTCTATCTCTGATAGCATTCAAATGCTCGTTGTAAAATTTGGTATACATCATTGATGCGTCAAGAAATGTATGTAATGAATACCGGTTTCTCTGATTGGACGGAAATCTTAGGGGTCATTTCTAATTGCAAAATTTTTGATAATCTGTATATTTGTCACTTGACTGCTTGGTGTTCCTGACATCTTGGTTCAAATTGAATGCATTATGAATGTACCCAGAGCCGAGGGGTTTTTTGATGCGCAGCTTCGTATTTATTTCTGCCGACGTACAAATTTGCTACTGACCTTATTTTTATATCCTCTGATAAAAAAAATCACAATTCTCAACAGGATGACTCAGTGGAAAGGCTGAGGTATACAAAAATATATACTGTCGAAGAGTGAAACTTTAGACACGAGGTATCTGTAGACATCGCGCATCCATTTTGGACCTTTCAAGGGAGATAATTCTGCAAAGTTGTTGTGGCGCGCTGTCACAAAATGGCGGGATGGCGGTTTTTACATATGTGTCGTCGTAAAGAAAGGGGCGGAAGTCAAGACTAGATCTTTTCAGCAATGTAACGAGCAGCAGCGATACTGTTGGGGACATCGTCTGTAAATGTATTACATCGGCTGACCCGGTTTCCTCCATGAAGTCATCAAAACATGAAGATGGTGCCGTCTCTGAATGTGACCTGTCTACCCCGATGTCAGTGTTGCACTCGTTCCGGAGTAAATTCCTTCAAGTTATCCTATCTGACAAGGACGCCAGACCCAGGCGAGCTGTTCCATTATGATGGATATGGCGAAGAGAAGAGATGCCCTCCCGAATGAAAGGTCACGATCTTCATACATTCGCTTTTCGTAACCCCAATATAGGGGGCCTATATTTCGTGATGGGTGCCATGAGTGGTAGCATGTTGTTGATGCCGAATCTTGTATGTATTTTTCACAGCCGAAAGGACGTCCATTTTTATAAATAAAATGTTCGAAACTTTTGTACAATTAGTCAATAGGAAAAGTACTGAGTACTTTTTAGCTCTCAGTAAATACAGATATCTTGCAGCAAGGTAAGTTGCAGATACAACAACATGCCACCAATTACATGTACATGTATGACCCTTGGACCAATAATTATTTACAAGTTCAGAAACTCTGGTCAGTACTAAATACAACTTCACAAACTCTGGTCATCAAAAGTTTTCTTTTGAGAGGATGTTGAAAAAAGACAGCAAAACCAGAGGAGTCTCGTCTTGTCAAACCACTTTGAAGACATCAATGTCCTTTCATTGAACATACCACAAAGTGCATATATTTTTTTTCTGTGGCTTCTACATGCTATTATACATGTACAGCCATAGTGTTACAACTGTATTCGGCTGTATCAAAGTTATTACACTATGAGTGTAATTTTGTGTGTGTGTGTGACAGTGTGGTTTTTTGGGGGTTTTTTTCCCTCCTGTCGACTTGGTTTTTTCATCACTCAAATCCGTGAACCAACAAATAAAAAACAAAAGGCCTTACATGTAGACTTCGTCCCTTTCCATTGATAACGTTTTTGTTGGGCAAAAATTTACATGTAGATCTGTACATGGAAAGTTTGTTGAGCCTTTCGTGGGATGATTATAAAACTTGGTGGACATGTTTCATGTTTTCCTAGGTCACAGCTCCCCCGCAGTAATCGCACACGGGACTGACCTATCCAGCAGTAATCCCAAATGGCATTGGCCTATCCAGCAGTAATGCCACACGGGACTGACCTATCCAGCAGTAATCCCATACGGAACTCAACTATCCAGCAGTAATCCCAGACCGAACTGGTCTATCCAGCAGTAATCCCATTTGGGACTGGCCTATCCAGCTGTAATGTCACACAGGACTGACCTATCCAGCAGTAATCCCAAATGGCACTGGACTATCCAGCAGTAATGCCACACGAGACTGACCTATCCAGCAGTAATCCCACATGGGACTGGCCTATCCAGCAGTAATTCCACACGGGACTGGCCTACATGTATGCAGCAGTAATCTCTCATGGGACTGACCTATCGAGAAGTAATATGACACTGGACTGCAATATGCAGCAGTAATCCCACATACATGTAGCACTGACCTATCCAGCCATAATTCTTCATGGGACTGACCTATTCCGCTGTAATCCCATACAGGTTTAGCCTATCCAGCAGTAATCCCACACAGGACTGGCCACCTCAGCTGTAATCCCACACAGGATTGCCGTATGCACCAGTAATCCCACACTGGACTGCCTATGCAGCAGTAGGCCTAATCCCACACGAGACTGTCCTATCCAGCATTAATCCCATACGAGACTCATCTATCCAGCAGTAATCCCAGACAGGACTGGCCTATCCAGCAGTAATCCCACTTGGGACTGGACTATCCAGTAGTAATCCCACAGGGGACTGGTCTATCCATCAGTAATAACACGGGACTGGTCCACCCAGCAGTAATCCTACACAGGACTGGCCTATCCAGCAGTACTGTAATCTCTACGCTCATACTATTCAGCTTGTATCACTGGCGTCCCTTCTCTCCTTGTTCCCCCGCTGATTCACATCGCCAAGTTCGCGCCTCTTGGCCGTAAGGGGGCGCTTTATCTGGTTACCCAATCGCTGTGCCGTAATAGCTCGGAGATAACCAGATTCCTCATACTAACCACGATTGGCTAACTACCTCACGTGACCGAAATTATGTCATGCCTTCATGATAGTGAGATCACTACTCTCACGTAATGTGGAAGCCATGCCAATATTTTGACAGCGACACGCCCTTTAACCGCATCACTCAAATGAACTTTTCCCAGGCTTTATTAACAGTCAACATTCAAAATCTGAAACAATTGAATGGTGTTTTCACGTTACTATTCTATGCAGCTTGATCTCCTTATATACTCATGACGATAAAGCGTGGTCTTATCAATGGGATATTAATAACATTTACAGGGATTTATTTGTTAATTATTTGAAGGTACATGTATCAGTGAACAAATGTTTGCAATCAGTTGACGAACCTTACTAAACAATGGAAGAAGTCCAAAAATCTGTTCACTCTTAACTCAGAAATTAACGTAATTAGAGCTGTTTTGCCGTCCGTTTATTCATCGGTTTTGCCGTTAACGACATATGAACGTTTGAAAAGGGAGACAACTCATATTGCCAAGACTCTTCCGTAAGAGTGTTTTGGATTGGTCATTGGTGGTTGGCCTATGCAGAGTGCCTCCTTACGGCCAAGAGGCGCGAACTTGGCGATGTGAATCAGCGTGGGGAACAAGGAGAGCAGGGACGTCAGTGATACAAGCTGTTTATCAGCGTATGTAATCTCGCATGGGACTGACCTATCCAGCAGTAATCTCACACTGGACTGCCCTATGTACCAGTAATTTGATAGCACTGACCTATTCATTCTACATGGGATTAACTTTTGCCAGTTATCCCACCTGGGACTGATGTTATTGTCTGTATCAGATAATCTATTCCAGACATTATTGTCTGTACCACATCACCTATTCCAGACCTTATTGTTTGCTCTACATGTATGCTTTCAATACTGCTGCACCTTCGGCGGATGACCCCGCAAGGCGAGATGTTGAGGTTCTCAGAACGCTTGTTTCCTGTACATTTTCGGCCTGCTCGGATTTCGCTGCCTGATAAACTAAACACAAAATTACTTTGGTGACTAAACACTTTATGTAACAAAAATTCACTCGCCACTTTGGCGATTTACTCTATTTTTAATCGACACATTGGGCAAGTAACTGAACAATTCAGTCGCCAGTTGTCATTTTTTAGTCGCCTTTGGTGAGTTGTCTACTGGGTTTCGTGAGCCCTGGGTCCCAGAGTCTTTTAAATGAACTATGATAGAGATATCAAACATAATACACGGTTATCAGGATCACAACGATCCCGGTGAAGCGGTCCGCCATTTTGGATCTTCCGTGAAAATCAGCGTAACATATAATTCGAACATAAGCGTTTTTCTGGAATTAGCGTGACAAATAATTCGAAAGTAGCCAATTTTTGGAGTTGCGAGTTTCATCACTGCATCGTGAATTATTAGGGAAATTAACGTATTTGACCAGATAAAACTAAACTTGTCTATACCAGAAATGTACAAAAGAAAATGGAAGAAATTGAATTTGAGAGGAATCGGGTCATTTCTTGAAAAGTTCAGGAACTAAATAATGAAAGTCGGGAAGAGAAGGAGAATATCCATTTCATAGGACTTGGCCGGCCAATGTATACATGTAGTTGATGTAGTCCAAAAAAGACTGACCTCCCATCATTTTCAAAAAGTTAGTGATGGAGTATAGGTATCTTGAGACCTATTAACTCATGCGCATTTGGTTTGAGACTGTAACCAGCTGACATGAATAGATGCATGTACATGTAGGCATTGTGTCATGCTACATGTAAGTAAATCTTGTCAGTTATTAATCCTTTGTAACCTTGATTGCATTAGTCTGTTGTAACTTGTTATCCTCATTGTGTTCAGTTGAATGTCTGACAGTACATGTGAGTGTTCTATGATGTCATAGTGTAACCAAGTGCAAGGTGACAAACTGAGATGTCTAAATCACTGAATTGCATATAGCTGTTAAATATCATATATATATATATATATATATTCTTTATTGTAGACTGACATCTTTTGTAAACTATTTCACTTGTGTGTTTAAGCTGCTACCTTGCCTATTTGAATCAGACATCTGCTGTTTACTGAACTGAACCCCTGGGTTGTCATATATGTAATTGGGAGCAAAAGTGCTGCCAAGTCACAGATATTGTCTGACAACTCAGCATGTAGAACTCGTTTAGGCCAGTCCACTAATTATTGTATCTTTGATGTCCTACTGTTTAATGGAAATCAGATCCTGTCATTTTAGCATAAAACCACTAGTTCGTGAATGTTAGTCAGTTTGGTATCCAGCTCGAGAAGAGACAACATTGATCTATGTTAAGTCTGGTTACCGGCCTGCATTGCATGAAGACTGCTCAGGAAATATATATATATGTTAAGCTTGATTGGTGACCGATTAATGCCTACTTGATTTCTACCTGACTTCCTGTCAGATTATACATGTACCCGGATTCCTATCAGAATATATATGTGTGGATTCCCCAGTAAATGTTGGAAAAGAGATCCAAGTGTTTGTCAACTTCTTGAGCTAGCAAATACCGTAACTTTCCCCGGTTACAAGACTCCTGCATTTGACTTCTCTTTCATGCTCTCACACAGCTACATGTATATCTAAAATGTCGCACATCATGGGAGTTTTGTTGAAATATTTTTTTTTTTTATCATTTTTTTTGCAATCACTCAAAGTTGCGCCAGAGTTTGCAAAAAAAGGGACAAAAGGGTCCAAAAATGTATGCCGAGACATAGAATTATACATTTTCGGGAAGTCGTATTCCTGTGTCGATTTACTCAAATCTGACTGCTTAGCAAAATCAAATTTGGGAAGTGTGTATTTTTATGGAGCTTTTAAGGTTCATTAAATATAATCGTTTGTTTTATCATCACCATGCATTCATTCTGTATTTTCTCTCCAACCCTATAAATATTTTATTCATTTCTCTGTCATGTCTTAGACACTGTTTATCCAATATCATCCTGGATCCTCAAGATCTACTCCTCGGCATGTTGACCATCAATCCCAATTTGTATATTCTCCAAATTATATGTCCATCTGTACCACTTTCCCGATGAATAGGTGATGATAATTAGCAAATAAAATGACTGATGTAAAAATGGACTGAATTGTTCAACCTACATGTACATGGTCATAGATGCTCATAAGGCCAACTGATCACAATCTCTGCTTTAATACTGACATGTGGGATCTAGTAGGAAGTGACCAATAGAAAGCCTAATTTGACCATTTCAGTAATTGATGTACTGACCATTTGTTATGTGTACCATGGCCATATTGTACAAACGCATACATGTACATGTAGACAGCTAGTACCCTGTTGGATTGAACAGAGCTTGTAAGCTGGGATTCCTGTCTATGTTCCACCAGAAATATCAAGAGCAAGAGAGACAGTTTGACTGTCAAAAGGTTTTCAGGATATCTTACAAGTGTAAGCAGCAGACAGGGAAGGTGTCATTGGTGCCTTGAAGTGTATTAGACCCTTTTACTGCTGGCAGCAGTGCTGTACATAATATGTATGCCAAACCGAAATCCAATACAGCAGCTTGGCACAAATATGCATTGGTGTTGGCGTGGCTTTGACCTATATTCTGTCCACAATACTGACCTAAATACTGACTAACTGGCCTAGTCTTCTGTCCTTACCACAATAAACATACATTGTACATAGAGATTAACAGATCTATGGTAGAGATGAAATCTTAGGGGACCTTTCATAGTGTTTATACAGTCCACATTATTTCCTGGAGAAAATAAAAAAGAAATGTTTCCAAGGGTTTCCACTTGGGAGTAATGATTTTCCACAAGTGTTCGGTCAGCTCAACATCAGGATTCATACACATGCAGATGTAATGCGAAAAGCCGATTTGACATTTAAATTCTTCCTGAAAAAATATGACCAATATTGATTTCTTCTCTTCAAGTACTCTCTAAGTGAAGGAAGTATTTCCACATTTGATAACCATTCTGCACCATGGTTTGCCGCCCTGTTTTTTGACCAAAGTGCAAGCCACTGACTGCATCATGCTTGTCAGCCTGTTCTATGTTTTATGGGAGACTGAAGGTTATGTACATGTAGAGCCAAGCTATTAACACAAGAACAAGGCAGAGGTATTACTGAGAACTCTTTAGTCTCAGAGCTGTGCTTCCTCTGTTCTCTGGAGGCCCTAATTCCTGCTGATTGCTTACTTTATCACCATAAAGCAGGGCTGTCAGTGGGTGCCTGGTAAACTGTGAGAGGTCGTGACCTTTGGCCCTGACTGTGTCTTTGAATGTGAATCATCAACATCTTAGCCAGGAATTATAACTAGTACTGCTTACTGGCTCCTACATGTATGTATGAACTGAATCAGGACCTCAGTGATGCGCCTACTTTATATGAAGGTGTACAGCCTCTAAAGCAGCTCATCACTCTCCCAAAAAATCCCAACTTGAACAGAGTATTATTTAAATACACAAAGAGTACTGGTATGTTATGTTCTTAACCCTTTCACCGATTAAACCCGGTGTACGGGGATAACGAGAGTGCCACCCGTATGACCATCCCGGTTGACCCGGTTAGCTTTAAACCTGTTGGCCATCACGATGGGTACAGCACTTTTTGTCCCCCGCTACTTAGTAGGGGGGGGGACTTAGAAACACCGGTGTCCGTAATTCCGTAAGATTTTCTTGTCCGGACAATAACTCGTGAACGATTTAACCGATCAACTTCAAACTTGGGGTGTGCCTTGACATTGGCGAGAGGACGGTTGGGATTGTTTTTCAGCAATGTGCGTAATCCAATATGGCCGCCGTCAGCCATTTTGGATTATAAGCAGTACGATCTTAGATTTTCTTGTCCGGACAATAACTCGTGAACGATTTAACCGATCAACTTCAAACTTGGGGTGTGCCTTGACATTGGTGAGAGGACGGTTGGGATTGTTCTTCAGCAATGTGCGTAATCAAATATGGCCGCCGTCAGCCATTTTGGATTATAAGCAGTTCGATCTTAGATTTTCTTGTCCGGACAATAACTCGTGAACGATTTAACCGATCAACTTCAAACTTGGGGTGTGCCTTGACATTGGTGAGAGGACGGTTGGGATTGCTTTTCAGCAATGTGCGTAATCAAATATGGCCGCCGTCGGCCATTTTGGATTATAAGCAGTTCGATCTTAGATTTTCTTGTCCGGACAATAACTCGTGAACGATTTAACCGATCAACTTCAAACTTGGGGTATGCCTTGACATTGGTGAGAGGACGGTTGGGATTGTTTTTCAGCAATGTGTGTAATCTAATATGGCCGCCATCAGCCATATTGGATTATAAGCAATTGGATCTTAGATTTTCTTGTCCGGACAATAACTCATGAACGATTTAACCGATCAACTTCAAACTTTGTGTGTGCCTTGACATTGGTGAGAGGACGGTTGTGATTGTTTTTCAGCAATGTGCGTAATCTAATATGGCCGCCGTCAGCCATATTGGATTATAAGCAGTTGGATCTTGTCCGGACAACAACTCGAGAACGATTCAACCGATCTACTTCATATGTGGGGAGTGCCTTGACATTGTTGAGAGGAGGATTAGGATTGTTTTTCAAGGACGTGCTTGATCCAATATGGCCACCATCAGCCATACTGGATTTCATTGGATTTTAAGCAGTTTGATCTTGTCCGGACAATAACTGGAGTACGATTCAACTGATCTACTTCAAACTTGGGGAGTGCCTTGACATCGGTGAGAGGACGGTTTGGATTTTTTTTCGGCGATGTGCATAATCCAATATGGCCACCGTCAGCCATATTGGATTATAAGCAGTTGGATCTTAGATTTTCTTGTCCGGACAATAACTCGTGAACGATTTAATCGATCAACTTCAAATTTGGGGTGTGCCTTGACATTGGTGAGAGGACGGTTGGGATTGTTTTTCAGCAATGTGCGTAATCTAATATGGCCGCCGTCAGCCATATTGGATTGTAAGCAGTTGAATCTTGTCTGGACAATAACTCGAGAACGATTCAACCGATCTACTTCATACCTGGGGAGTGCCTTGACATTGTTGAGAGGAGGATTAGGATTGTTTTTCAAGGACGTGCTTAATCCAATATGGCCACCATCGGCCATACTGGATTTCATTGGATTTTAAGCAGTTTGATCTTGTCCGGACAATAGCTGGAGTACGATTCAACTGATCTACTTCAAACTTGGGGAGTCCCTTGACCTTAGTGAGAGGACAGTCATGTATTATGTTTTATGGATGTGCATAATCCAATATGGGTGCCATCTGCTGTATTAGATTATGTTAAGCTCATCAGCGATATCTCCATTTTCAAATCATACTCTTATCAATGATATGAGATATCATCGACCCCAAAAAATCGACCATAGAGGTCCATGGCCCCCGCAGCAGCAGCGCCAGTTATGGTGGATGTAATCCACCATAACTGGTGCTGCTAGCGGGGGACATGGACCTCTATGGTCGATTTTATTTTTTTGCATTCGTTTTAACGGAAACCTATCAAACACTGTTTACTTCTGGAAAGTCAAAACCTTGATCAATTTGATTCTCGAAATTGTTTGTTTGTTCCGCAAAAGAAATAAAGCAAAATTAGATGTTGAACTAAAAAAATCGGAGCGAAAAATGCGTTTTTTTCCACATACCGTGTGACGGGCCTCTCGGCAGCAAGCCGCAGAAATGGAAAAAATCATCGAAAACTTCATCCTAACTCCTGTATTTTTGATGTTACACGACTGGTAAAGCGTGGTGAATATTCCCCAGACGATTAAAACTGCCAACGACAACCGGCAAAGTTTATTTCCATATTTTTACGAGTCTTGATCCACAAAGTTTGACAACCAACTTTCTATTTCGCCCAAGATGGTTGCCGCCTTCGGACGACGAGCCAATCGGTATGCGTAATTTCGCCCACGTGACCTCCATCCGCCAACAGATAAGAAGCGCGTAGACAGTGGCTGGAAAAATGGAATTACATCATTTTCAATCCAATCGTATCCTCCGTTTTATTTTTGCCATCCGTCCCAGGTCATGTCATGTACAGAAAGGGGAAAGCCCACACTTTCCAATGAGAGGTCAAACATTGCAAATGGCCGAGTACAACTCGAGATAAACACTGTCAAATGCGATCGAAAAAAGACGATTTCTCCGTTGAATTTTGACGTTTTCAAGTCGAGAAAGCCGGGGAAAGCGCATTCTCTTGAAGTAAAACCTAATTTTGTATGCTATTTTATTTATTTTGCTATAAAACTGGAGCAAATAACACCGGAGTGTTCATTGTGGAGACGGGGTCCCTATGTTTTTCTACAAATCTCGGACGCAAACACGTTTTCTAACATTCCAAAGACAACATATACAAATTTTAACAGTTCTCAGGGAATTGATCGTCAGCAGGTCACTTTTGTCAGGGGAAATAATCGGTGAAAGGGTTAATAAAATACATGCATGTGCATACAACCCTCACAATCAGGAAAACTCAGCTCTGCAAAAATCATGTGGCAACAAAGTAAGTGTCACCTTATTGCTGAGGTGAACTGATTAACTCACAGCATTTACCTCTGCAATTGCCATGGCTAATAAGCCCTTCACAGGTCTGAAAATCTGGGGGTAATAAGAGTGCTTCTTGAAATTAGGAACTGAGTTCCCTGGTAGGGATGGCATATGCCGTTTATTCAAATGGGATACACCATGCCCGGTTTGGTGTTCTGATCTGGATGGATGAGAGTTTCAATTGGAATGGCCTTTGCCATTCCCCTCATGCCGCTGCATGGTATGGCATAAGCCATCCTTTGTCTGCCGAGTTCCAAACTGTATGGCATGGAGTTCCTAGGAGTTCCAACACGGCGCACCATGCCACTCTGTTTGGAATGCCTTATGCCAGTTCCTAGTATGCCTCAATTTCAAGAAGCTCCCTAAGGGAGCTTCTTGATATTAGGATGTGAGGTCTTTGATAGGAATGGCATATTCTGGTGATCCAATGGGATACACCATGCTCAGTGTAGTGTTCTAATCAGCATGGAGAGGAGTCTGCAGAGAGATTGAGTTCCAACTCTCTGTGCTGTTGTATGGCATGCTATATGTCATCCATTCTCTGATGAGTTCTAAAAAGGACGCCTGGGAGCTCCTAGGAGTTCCAACTCAGCGCACCATGCCATTCCATTTGGAATGCCTTATGCCAGTTCCTACATGTAGCTTGCCCCAAATTCAAGAAGCTCCCTAAACACCCCTATCTTGGGGTATAAATTAAGCTAACTACTTACGTTTCAAAGAGAACATAACCATAACATTGACATAATCTGGACTCCTGTCTCCATTAATTGGTTTTCAACATTTTATATGAATTTACAGCTTCTAAGACAACAACTAACTGCATGGGGCACACATAGTTTCCAGGTGTAATAAGGGGTAAAGATCCCACCCATGGGGTCCCTGGTTTGAAAAGAAATAGGATGCAAGCATCATGATATGACTGAAATATTGTTGAAAGTGATGTTAAATCATATTCATGCACTCACTCACATCAATCACTCATTCACTCAAATGGTTCAACATAATTGTCGTTTGCCCCTGAGGACCCAGATGTTTACAGCTTGGCTGTGAAACTGTGAATGTGGATATTGTGAGGGTTGTTTGCAGATCTATCAACCCTCACGCATTCGGTGTGAGACTCGTGCATTTGGCATCTATCTCATGCTCCCACGCAGCTATATCAAAATCTCACGCATTTAGGTATTTTCATGAAATTGTTTTTAAAATAACCAAGAATCATTCAAAATTGTTCCAGTTTGCAGGAAAAGGAGTAATTTCAAAATGTCCCTACACTTTGTTATGAAGTATCCATTCATAGCTACCATATAAAGGGCGAAATGTATAATGGTAGACTGTTATATGAAACAAAAATGGGAAAAATTGTGTGAAAAGACACCCAGAAATTCACATTTTTGCGGGGGCTCGTATCTCCTGGGCGGATATACCTTGGAAAGATAATAACTTGGGAGCAGCTGCACATTATCCATTTCGTTAGTCTTGTACATAATCTTGGAATTACAAAATCTGATGTAGCAATTAATGTACATCATTATAATGGTATGCAGTGACTGTGCTCAGTCAGTTTAAAGCAGCATTTATCAAGTGCACAATGTACATCGTTGTTCCGTGCAAACTTTTATATGGTAGTATGAAATGTATACTAGGTTATGTACATGTAATGTATCAAAATCTACTTTCCAGAGTGAATATGAAGTTACTCCAGATGAGAAGAGACCATCAGTTGCTCAACAGGTCCTGGAAACCTACTTACTATCAGAGGTGAGTCTGCTTACTATTTACTTGCTATCAGTGGTGAGTCTGCTTACTATTTTACTTACTATCAGAGGTGAGTCTGCTTACTATTTACTTACTATCAGAGGTGAGTCAGCTTACTATTTATTTACTATCAGAGGTGAGTCTGTTTACTATTTATTTACTATCAGAGGTGAGTCTGCTTACTATTTACTTACTATCAGAGGTGAGTGCTTACTATTTATTTACTATCAGAGGTGAGTGCTTACTATTTACTTACTATCAGAGGTGAGTCTGCTTACTATTTATTTACTATCAGAGGTGAATTTGCTTTTTACTATTTACTTGCTATTACAGGTGAGTCTGCTTACTATTTACTTACTATCAGAGGTGAGTCTGCTTACTATTTTACTTACTATCAAATAGGCCTTGGCTCCTCAGACAGCTTGTCGTAAGAGGTGACTAACTGAGGCACACGTGGGGTTCCCGGGTGTGAAAAGGAATAGGACCCCACCCGTGTGGTCCCCGGGTGTGAAAAGGAATAGGACCCAACGTCGTGGTATGACTGAAATATAGTTGAAAGCGACATTAAATCACATTCACTCACTCACTCTTACTTACTATCAGAGGTGAGTCTGCTTACTGTTTTCGTGCTATCAGAGGTGAGTTTGCTTACTATTTACCTACTCTCAGAGGTGAGTCTGCTTAATATTTACATACTATCAGAGGTGAGTCTGCTTACTATATACTTACTATCAGAGTTGAGTCTGCTTAGGCCTCTGTTAATTAATCTTTAGCTTCTCATGACCGTGGGAGGAAAGTATGATGATGCTGAATGCTGTAATTATTAATTATTAATTATTTGGCTGCATTAAGACATTGCAATAAAAAAGAAGTAATGTATGTGGTAAACTTCGAGCACCAATGGAAAGTTGATGTCAACTTTGATATGTCAAAGACAACTATTTCTCCTAATTTCTGCAATTAGAACTGCAAAAAGCTTTGTTGTTGACTAAATCATGTGAAATTTAAATGGCACCTGTGGCATTATATCATAGAATTTAGATCCAAGTAACACCCTTTTTAGAAAGGTGAGTTGTCTCACCTTTATTATGCTATCTAGAAAATTTCTGATTTTAGGGTTGTCCGAAGTACATGTATAAAAATAGTTCCAAACTGTTTATTCTTTCTCAGACCAGAATAGATATCCTTTAGTGGTTGACAGGCTTTGTAGGCCTATATATAGTCACTTAGCATGTACTTGATCCCTTACCTGTATTAAATAATACTCTGTTAATTGTTTTCCATCAAGATATCAGATTAATACGCACTAGAGTATGGAAGCCTGGTATGGTCACTCTTACAAACATTGACCTCAGCTTGGAGAAATACAGTTCAGGAGGCAACATGTACATGTGTAAATAGCTGCCCTACCATAGCTCTGGGGGCTGTACATGTATTTATGCTGGGTCTAGTTTCTGATCAATGGTCAAGCTAAAACTAGGTCATCACATGGACTGGTGTTAGATATATAGGTACATGTATGTAGTGAAAATAATGAATCAATTGAAGTTAAACTTAGAAATAATACTATCTGACATGTCTGAGAACTGAAATATTCTGAGATGGATGTCTTGCCACTTATTGTTTCATGCATTCATGTGTTCTAATACTTTCATTCAGTGCCAGTACTGGGTGTACATGTATGTACACACTACATACGGATCAGCTTGGTATTATGGTCAGTTTTTCATGTGCTTTTTGGGGGCTTTTTCAAACAAATAGATACTATTTTGAATTGAAACTCTGGAAAAGAAATCTGCTACTCAGGAAGCAGCTACATGTATTCTTTTGAGTTTTACTATCTCCACTATTGCAGCCAGTCAATCGATAGTCTCTGAAAATGATACTCGGGTATCACAATCAGTTAAAAACTATTTTTCCTGTTAGTGTTAGCCATAAATTACAAAACACTAATTTACAAATGGAAGTACAGTGCAATAAAATCTAGATTATGCAAAGAGAAGTTCACTTGCAATGGATGTTATCTGTCCCAACCCTCAATCAAGCAACAACTTTTATCTTCTGAACCACCTTTCTATATATGCCCATGGGCCTAGTTAAAGCATGAAAATTTGAGGGGAGTTAACCAGTATCCCAACTATATCCCTTTCGTACTTATACCGGCCAAAACCGGCCGGCATCATATATACCCATAACGGCCGAAACCGGCTGCAATTCACCACCACGCAAAAAAATCGCCGCACAGTAAAATGTTCGTCAAGTGAGAGGTCGTCGGTAGTCCACATCGTTGGACAAGGAAATAGTCGACAATATACGTTCAAATTTTATTGTAAATCATGCAATAAACGTATAACAAGTTTATTTTATTGAAGACGTACCTTCCTTGTGGTGAAAATTGAGAAAATCGGCGAAGAATTTGCCGTTTTTTGACCATTTTCAACGCTATCGAAATCCCATTTCCCGCGGTAGAATGTTAGAGATATTGGTTTCATTTTAAAGGTCATTTCCGGGTCTTTCGACCTGTGACGAGTGATTTGATTGGATAGGATGAATAACGAAGGATTTGATTGGATAGAGATGTGATCATTCTTTGATAGCGTGACCAAATTGACCTCGATCGGGCTCTGTTAGTATCGCGAAGCCCGATTAGTTGAGACGTGTGAGACAATGGCAGCGATTGGCCGGCCGCCTTGTCTGCGTGTGCCGGTTGAATTTCTCGCCAAAAAAAATGGCTTCGTTGAAACTTTAGCGAGCCGACTGTTGGATTTACAATGGAAATAAAGGGTTTCTCGGATTTATATGTCGGATTAAAACCCACACGGACGATGCACTGGTATTTTAGCACGATCGTCCGGTTGAATTGGGCGAATCGTGAAGAGATTTTTTATGGAAACTATCATTTGGCTGGGACATACACTCACGGTAATGTTGTCGAAATCAGAGATTTTTTTTTTGTTTATTTCATTTTCTCGCCTGGTCTGGTTTTATTTTAGACACAAATGGGCAGATATTTTGAAGGACAGATTAATTAAAGTATGGGCTTTCTGAAAATATATATATTTAGCGGGGTTTCAATCAAGCTACATGCAAATATATTGCTTCAAAAAAAGACTGTCTATAACAAAATCCTCTCGCATGCATTTATCCGAACATACAAGGCTGACAAACGAGACTATCAGCAAGTAGCAAAGAGATATTTAGGCTACTTATATTTATCAATAGTCTCCCCATGTAAATTGCTGCTTTCAATAAATTAGAATCAGCCACCAGAGTCCGTTGGAATTATCAATTAACTGAAATGTCTGCATAGAAAACCATCGGCTTGTGAATAGAAGCCCAAGAAAAGAAGCCAACAATACTATTTACCATCGGTACGAACTGGAAAAAACAGATCGTCCAATTCCGTTTCGTAACAGGTCTGACTTTTGCATGCACCGGATTACCGCACAAGGTTTGATGCGCAACCGGAAGTAAACTTGGCGCGGGAAATGTTGATAGACAACACCAACAACAATGGCCAAAGATCTGGTTGAAATAAACTTTCAATGGATTATTTCTTGGATTGTCTGTTCCCTCAGATAGATCTAGACTTCTACGAAAATTGATCGCATTTTATCGTGTTGTTAGATAAAATCCTACTTGCCGCATGCGACAGGTAGATTTTTTGCAACTTGTCAGAAAAATTCACTTGCCGGTGGCAGGTAGACAGGCGTTATTTTGATCGCTGCCTTGTTCTGCAGATTTTTTTTTTTTTGCAGCAAAAAATGCCAAATAATTAAAACAATGCGTAATTATTGTTATGACAAAAAACATGCGGGCGGGTCATGAGAAGCTAAAGATTAATTAACAGAGGCCTTCCCTTACCGAAATAATGTTCTTCTGGCACACCGGTTGCGGCAACCTCACCGCACACAGTGTGCCGGAGAGTTTGCGGCAACCTTGCCGCAACAGAGTTTTTCACATGCAAATGAGCTTTGCGGCACACTATACAGATTGCGGCAAGCTGGCCGCAAACTGCTTATGTATTCCGGCAGCCTTCTGGCACACTCTTCCGGCACACTCTTCCGGCAGCCTTCTGGCGCACTCTTCCGGCAACCTCACCGCGCACTCTTCTGGCAACCTCACCGCGTACTCTTCCGGCAACCTCACCATGCACTCTTCCGGCAACCTCACCGCGCACTCTTCCGGCAACCTCACCGCACACTCTTCCGGCAACCTCACCGCACACTCTTCCGGCAGCCTTCCGGCGCACTCTTCCAATAACTTCTGGGCTTATCAATATTTTCATGGTGGTGGTCAGAATGACATCCCCATGAATGGTACAAATCACTCCACTCAAACTGTTGTACATAAGATCTGTCATGCAATGAAATCTAAACAGACAATGAATGAATGAAAGAACACAATGATCAACATGGCAAAGAAAACTACAACATGTCTACAAAATTACTGGACTGGCCTAAACCATAATCAAACTCTTACTTTGCATTCAAACAGACTTACCACACAAATCTGTATCATGTATGACCAGGAAATAGTATAAATTATGCAGGCCTAAGTTAGCAGGAACAACTCCTCATGGTTGCAAACATATTCTCCCACCATTCTCACCAACTGCCAGATTTGAAAGTCCTGAACCGAATTACATATGTATTCATGTGCACCAAAAGTAATCCAATGATAGGAAAGGTTAGTACTAGGTACATTAGAATCCTACAATGAAATTTTGTCTCGGAATTAATTGTTCATTCTGAGAACATTCCCCTAATAACTATAACTTCAACTATGTGGTACAGTGTGGTACATGTACACTAATTTTGTATAGTTCCTTCTGTGATGTATTCCTACACTGGTACAGTTTGGATAGTTTCCTATCCAGATTGAAAATTAGGGGTCAAAAGTTAACTGGGTTAACTAATAACAGCTGGCAAATCTTCAGTGCAGCCCATTCCATACAGAGTGTGCCGGTAGCGGCATACTCTGATTCCGGCACACTCTCGGCGCACTGTGCGCCGCTAGCGACCCACAGTTTGGCTCTGGCACACTGTCTGCGCACTGTGCGCCGCTAGCGGCACACTTTTATCTTCTTCTGGCGCACTCTCCGCATACTGTTCGCCAGTACTGGCACACTGTGGAATCACCAATTGAGACTGCCGCTAGCGGCAACAGTTCTGGCACACTGATCAGCATAGGTTTAGCCAGCAATGCGTCTCGCCGTCTTTGAGACGGCCAACCTCAGTGTGTGACATTGAGACGGCCAGTTCAAAAACGGGACGGCTATTCTTGATTGGTAATGTTTAATGCATATGTCCGAGACGGTGTGATTTTCAAGGACAAAATAATCAAGCAAAAACCCGTGGAAAAACAAACCCAAACGTGGCTGTTGAAGTGGTTATGGATTGTTGGACGTCGACTGCGTGGAAATCCCCTCGACGAGTCGAAAAATCCAAGGCATGAACATGAAAACGAGGGCAACCCTGTTCCTAAAGGTTTTCTAAAATCATCTGACACATCACCGTCACCAGCTGGGTTGCTAAAAATGCAAATCTGACATAGTTTTCGCAAGCATGGACCACCACGTTTCCCCGGCTCATTGATGCCGATAAATACAATGCAGATGCGCAGTTTGTCATCAAGTAGGTGGGCTAGGGGCTTGAAGTGACAAGACAAGAAATTTCAAGTTATTGTTTTGATCAAAACGCAACAACAACGATGTTTCCTTTTCAAGCATGTATTTGGTGTTAGGTTTTGCAAAACTTCATTAGCGGCTATATTGAATCTCAGTCTGTATTAAATAAAATATAAGAAAAAAAAAAATGGTGATATAGAATCTACATGTGCGAATACAAATTAACAGACAAAACTAAAAATATAATGAAACTGAACAAATGTTAAATATAATTTAAAATAAAAAAAATATATATGATCACTCTCCTGAATTCTTGTTTGCGTGAGTGATCACTCTCTCCAATATCATTCTTCATTGCATTGGCAATTTTGAGGAGAGTGATTAAAACTCTCCTCGAAAATTTAGGAGAGTGATAGTGATCACTCCATTTTGTTCCATTTTTATACTGCATAAAATGACCAGAAAGTATGTGGAAAGAGGCTCAGAGATGTGCTCTCTGCATGGCCAGAAATGCCCTAGAATGCATCTCAGAGCATCTAAACCCCTGGGGCTTAAGGGGCCTAGGCGGCCCCTGGACCTCGGCCTATTTGTCCTGTGCTAGTATATGGGTGAGACGCCCTGTTTCCTGATTCTGGCTAAACCCCTGCTGATCAGGTTGCGGCCAGCTTGCCACAAACTTGCGGCAACCTTGCCGCAACCTGCAGATTTCGGTAAGGGTTACTATTTAATTGCTATCAGAGGTGAGTCTGCTTACTCTTTACTTACTATCAGAGGTGAGTCTGCTTACTATTTACATGCTATTAGAGGTGAGTCTGCTTACTATTTACTTAGTATCAAAGGTGAGTCTACTTACTATTTACTTAGTATCAGAGCGGGCTTCTTATTATCAGAGGTGAGTCAATCTACCAGAGGCAAGTCTACTTACCATCAGAGTCGAGTTTGACTCGAGTCTACACACATGTAGTTGATTATATTTGGCTACTTGGTTAACTTGGGTAATCAGTCATCTATAACTTGCCTAGTTTGATCCCTTAAATGTCAACCACTTGTTTGGGAAGCTGTCAACCAGTACAGGTACCAGTATAGACGGTTTAATGCTCTGTTTTGATATACAGTTATCTATTGCACCATGTGTGTCATTATCATGATTAATATATCTGAGAGAGTTGGGTTGCAGCATTTTCATAAAATAAAAAGCTGTTTTATATGCTATCTTCATAAAAAAGGGTATTAAAGCTGGAGATTCTTTGGAAATGTCATCATCTCACTATTATCAGTTATGATGTTTGTTTGAGGGGGCATACAAACTATTTACATGGTCAGTGGGGGGAATTCTTATCGGTCGAGCCGTCAGGCGAGACCGATAAGAAAGAATTCCCCACACTGACCATGTAAATAGTTCGTATGCCCCCTCAAACAAACATCATAACGATTTTATTATGCCGAAGAGCCTTTGTTTAAGCCGAAAAAGCCACAACAACAACGATTAAATGCGGTTTGTTTTCGTAAGACAATTTCAACTGATTCACATTTCCTGACCTAATACGAAACAGGTTCTATGAGTCGCGCATGCCCACAGCGTCTTTGGGTTGAATGCAAACGCTGAGGCGCAACGTCACAAAGCCATTGGTACGACGTAGCTCTTCATTTCCTTACGTGTCGGCTTTGTGAAGTTGCCTTGAAACGACAGGCTACGTCAATTCCACGTTCCACCATGGTAACGTTAAAGGGGAATGTTATCACAATTTTTGAAAGGCTAAAACTGATAAAAAACAGTTCCCTGTGGCCTGCCTTATTTTTTATAATTTTTTTCAAAATTTTATCGATGACGCAATATCCTGAAATACGGCTCCAAAGTGCCTGATTTTTACTCCCAGTAAATCCGCCCGGCGATTACCCTGTGACGTCACACAGTGAAGCGGCCAGAGTCAAACATGGCGGATAACACAGACAGCGGTGGCATGCTCAAACTCAGATTCCAATTTCAGCGTTAACCACTTTGCAGACTGACTTTGGAGATTATACAGGTCTTCAAACTGTGTAGAGGCAGGAAGCAATCATGAAACTGAAGAAGGAGAAGCTATCCAGCTATATAAATTTGAGCCATATACAAGCGAATCTGGGGTCAAAATGGGTTGTCCTGATGTCAGGCCTGTTTCAAGCCTGTGGCAGGTCGATTGGCAGGTCGTGTCAGGCTGTGGCCGGCTGGTTTAAATACACTGATTACATGATTTATACACGTAATTACAACTATCTGTGGATCTTACAATAATAGTTATACATTTCTGCTTTTATCTGGCAATTTTTTAGGCATAAATCAGTTATTATAATGCACAGGATCGCAAATTTACGCTTCCATGCTAAAAACCTTGCAACAATCTGCAAAAAGGAAACTAGACCGGCTAATTGATTGTATGATTAATGCATAAGAATTATTGTGGATGTCACAATAATATATATATTCATTTACAATCTACAGATAATTTGCTATTGTAAGAGCAAACTTTATTTACGCCTTTATATTTATATGTGTGTGTTTATTGGCATTTGTATGGTTCATTATTGGTAAAATTTCTTACCGATAGTTATACCGTGGCAGGCCGGCTTATTTACATTGTTTACGTGCTTAATTTTATTATGTGTTTGTCAATTATTGTCAGCGATTTGATGTTAAAACAGGAGCTAATCCATACCTGTGGATAAGTCCTCTCAAATGAAAACAAAGTTTCAATTCCAAAGGAAGCTATCTGATGTTAAAACATTAACTAACTCACCTGTGGAGAAGCCCAGTTTATTTCTTTTGAACACCCTATTGCTGAACGCTCGACGTTGAACCTTAATTCTTTCACTCTCACTCTTGGACATGCACCCTCCCATAAAAAAAAATGTTTGCTTCACACCTTTCTGTTAGTTTCATTTACTCTTCCAGGTGATCAATTTCAATTTATTGTATCAAAAGAACATACATGCATGTGCTCACATGGAGATACAAAAGGACACCAAATAATCAGGATAAGCTTGTCCCAGACGTGAATTTCCGATATACTGGAATAAGTTGATTAAAAGGCCGTGGGTCTTAAGTATATTGATTATTAATAGCTGTATGATGTAGAATTCAGGATTGGCTAGTCGATCACACCGTGGGACTGATTCAAAATTTCAAGAGTGGAAGATTAAATCTATGGTCCACTTCGGTAGAGGGGACGATGGAAGCGGTGTGGGCCAAAACATCCAGGGGGTTTTACAGTGCTTGTCTGCGGGAACGGGTTGTCGCTTGTCAAGTCCACGAGATGGGTCGTCCCTGTATAACTCACGCACTCCGGCAGACTGAGGGGTTGTCTGTGTTTCTCTTTCTGATAAAGATTTATTTGTCTTGATCTTGATCTTGGTCTTGGGAATAGCATCTTCTATCAGTATAGGGGGATATCCGCGCATTCTTGCCATCTCTGTTGTTGCATAGCTGTCAGTGAATTGAGCGGAACAAATGCGAAACCATTTCGTCGGCTTTCCCCACACTCTCGTGTTTTGCACAAATTTCGTCGAATTTCTCACCGATTTTTCGTCGTTTGGCCACGGGTGCAACTTGAATCCATCTCCATTCGTGTTGCTACATCCTCCAACAACACAACAACGAGGTATGATGCCTCCAAAGTACGAGAATACAGTCGAAAAATCGAAAAATATTGGAGCAGATTTGACTGGTTTACGTATGCTAATGCTAATGCTATGGCAGACTGGTTCACTCTGTGACGTCATGGGTCAAAGGTCACCGCTTTGACAGGCTCTTGGTAAGAACGCGTTTAAATCGCCAAATTTACAGTTTTAAAGTTCGGAGATCGGAGAAAAAATTATATAGTCGATTTCTTACAGTATCAAGGTATATACTAACGTTAACATAGGTCTGGTGATAACATTCCCCTTTAATACGTGATTATTCGTATGTGGTGTGTAGCTGACCTAATACGAACTATTTATGGGATGGCAATTGACCAATCGGCTATCAAACAAACTACTCTGAGGCGTAATAAGGTTTGATATACATGTATAGTGAAAATAATCATCTGCTTCACAATGGTAACAGTTGGTGTATAGTGGGAAAGTTTCTCATGAACTGACAGACATTCGTGTCGGTGTTGTGGGATCTCTGACATGTCTGAAGTTACAGCAACAAATTTATGATGATTGTATATATGTGAGTTGAAGTTCCCAAACTGAAATGTCAGATTTTAAGGGCAACCGTTTCATATGTCACTCTGACCTTATCCCTAATGACAGTTAAAGAACAGTAAAAGCAACAGTGTATTGATGAAAGCTCTATGATTGTCATAAATGCATTAATGATACTCATTTTCCCAGTGACTTGTAGTATTAATTTGGAGCAATTCATGGTGGCAGGGAGAGGTTAGGTTGAGGGAGGGTGGCAGGTAAGGGGAACTGACCCTTGAGCTTGCCTCCACCCTCTTGTCTAGAGATTTTGCTAGATTGGTACCTGAAGTTTATAAGGAGTGTTTATGAATGGGGTCTTTGCGCATTAATCCTTGGACAATGCTATCTTGCCCCTGGTACACAGCATGGGAGGTTCTCAAGATCTCTCCCTTGAATTTATAACATGGAGCAGGTTTTTTAATGATCGATAACTGGTGTAAATATGATAATATAGATCAAATATTCCTACTATTTCTGATAATTCCTGCATTTATGATAATTTGGCAACTTCAGGTGGAAAATATACCGGTTATCATCGATTGAAAATATATTCTGGGTTAAAGACATAGAGTAGCACTTGGATTGACGAACCGCAGCTCAAGCGACCAGTCAGGTGTCGGCGCACCGCCTGCTGCCATCGAGGCCAGACAGCATTGTGCAGGGATTAACTTGAATTATAGTGGAAATTGTCCATTGGCTCGGTGTGTGAAGAGGATGCTACAAATTCATATAAAAGGAAACTTACCGGCCAAGATGTCCATCTATATCTTCTTGTTTTGGCTGTATCTGTGCAATGGTTTCATTTCAAATCCAGTATTTTATTGAAATCATCAACTGACTTTCGGGAGTGGACTCATTCATATATATGAACTCAAAGTCTGGTTCTTGAACTCTAGCCAATGTTGTGTGTGGAAGTCACATGCACATTGATACATGTACATTGAAGTGTCCTGTCTGTGTCTTGTGTGCTGTCCTCAGTGGTTTATAGGATGAATGGAGGGTGTCTGGTTCCATGCTGCTTCAAAGATTTCTTCTTTGAAGTAGCAGGAACGCAACTTGGCTGGGTGGCGCTTAGTTGGTTCGTCGCGATATAGCTGAATTATTGTGGAAAGCGAGGTTAAACTCTATTCACTCACTCGCCCTACGTTTATGTATACTTTGATTGCTGTTTTGTTTTGTTTTTTTGGGTTTTTTTTGTTTGTTTGTTTGTTTGTTTTTTTGAATTTGGTGCTAATGCTGTCATATGGAATATAGAATAGCTCTTTGGATTATGGATGCGGAAGTTCTTTAATGGACGATGGCTGAATATTGAATGACGGACTAGACACTTGTATATTATATTACATGTGATTTGCCACATCTATGAATAAGGACTCCTCATTATCACCTATTGCATATACATGGAGTTGTAATCATTGTGCTATTTGTTGAACTGTTCCCATTCTGTTTTCATTCCAGTCCCCAGATTATGTCAGTCAGGTCAATGGTAACATGGTGGTTGACTGTAAAGAGGCCATGGGACAGAAAAATTTTAGCAAAGAACTCTTTAATCCAATTGCAGAGTAAGTGAAACCATGTGTCCTGCACAAGTGTATTACATATTAGTCATGTAAACATACAGAGCATCATGTGTATGACTGAAGGTTTATTGTATTTGTACTTCTCTGTTGAACTTGTGTACCAGTACATGATTAATTGTAGTCCTCCTACCAACTATTCTCACATTGTCCATGCTGTAATGTTGCTGATATAGTAAACACTTTAATAAGTCATTCTCAGGACGTGTAATTCCTCACCCTAATACATAGAATGGAAAGTTGCCCAAAATTTATAATAAAAACAGGACACTATATTATCATTTATATCCAATTTTATTTTGGATGACACTTTCTTCGTAAAGCACAAATAATTGTGCTGGATGGGCCACTTCTGTGCGAGACTCGAACCCATGCCCTCAGAGTTTGGCACCAAATCGCCAGCAGTAAATTCAAGCACCCTAAACCACTCGACCACCTGAGCTTCCATGCACATCTGTCAGTTTAGAGCCCCTGCAGTTACAGTTGGCAATTTGTTAATAAACTCTAAGGAAGTGGGTTCGAGTCTCGCATGGGACTGGCCAATCTAACACACAAGTATGATTGTGTCACTGTGCTTTACCAAGAAAGTGTCAATAGTCGGATATAAATGTTACCCACTTTCTAAATGGTACTGTCGATGTAGTTTCTCCCAGATTTAGGATGCGATCAGATTTATTAGAGTGCAGTTATTTGATTCTGAGTAGTGTGATCATACTCTGACATCATCACTCTCCCAAAAATGAGTGTGATAAACAGCACTTGTCAAACATCAGTCTCCCTATCATATAACCCGGAGGAGTGTGATATCACACTCCTCAAAATTGTTTTTCGAAGTTAAAGGTGAAATGCAAAGGTTTTTAAATTCTTCATTTTACATTTAATATAGGCTGAATAATGATAGAAATGCCAGTATATTCACTTGAATCAATTTGAATTATCTGGTCTGCTAGAATCTTTTTAAAAGTTGGTACCCCTAGCCCAGGTGAATTCAGATTTGCAAAACGTCATCGCTTATCTTTTCTTGATTGTGACGTCACGTCAGACCAGCAGACTGAATGTTACAAGTATTGACGTCCGACCTGGTAGTCTGATGTGACGTCACAAACCAGCGTCAAAGAAGGGCAGATAAGCGATGCAGATTTCATTTCTAAAATCGGCCGGGCTTGAGATACCAACTTTGAAGCACTTTTCAAAAGCTACCAGGAGACAAAATACTTCAAATAAAACCAAACGAAGTACATAGGCTGATATTTCCATCATTAACTAGCCCATGAAGAATAGAAAAAGGGAAATACGAAAAACCTTTTCACCTTGAAGGAGTGATTGACAGCACTCCTGCAGCAATCGGAGTGTGATTTGATGTTAATGGAGTGATTGAATTATTAAATGATTTACTACGTTAGCCACAGTGTTTATTTTCTAAATGCCAGTTCGTGTTTATTTCCAGGATTGTACTGGAATACCTCGCCAAAGATCCATTTGAAAGTTTTATAGATTCTATGTATTTTAGAAGATACTTACAATGGAAGTGGTTAGAAAGGTGAGTCAGTCAGTTGATTTACTTCTAAGTTCTATGTTGACACTTTTCATTTCCCGTGGCACTAATTTCTCCGGTATATTTATATGGATGCATTGACATGAGTTTTTGATAACGATTTATTTCCGTAATGACACGAATGATAAATACTTTTACGGTATACTGTATTGACTTTATGTCAAGTACATGAGTTTTTCCTACTTCATCTTCTTCATGTTTATCTCTATCTGAAATGATTCCTATCATGAGTAGTGTTTTACACATCTGTCTGTGTAAATTGCTGTTGAATTCTGTTGAAAGCTTTTATTGGATGAACCAGATCAATAATAATTCTGTTTTGTTTACAAAGTATGTATTCCTAAAGGGACATAACTCTGCTGTCCATGCTAGTCTAAGTGCAGTGTATTACAAAACATATGAAAACCAGTTTTAGCATCTTGCTAATGTTTCCGTGAAAAATAAAGCAAATGTTCATTAACTCTTTGCCTTTTATGATTTCAGTCAACCTGTTACAAAGAACACATTTCGGATGTATCGGGTGCTGGGAAAGGGAGGGTTTGGCGAGGTGTGTGCGTGCCAAGTGCGGGCCACGGGAAAGATGTATGCATGCAAAAAGTTAGAAAAGAAACGAATAAAGAAGAGGAAAGGGGAGGCGATGGCACTAAACGAAAAACAAATTCTTCAGAGAGTCAATTCCAGATTTGTAGTAAGTTGTATCACCTGTTAGCAGTTGTGGAAATCCTTTTTAACTGGTTCATTAATATGAGAGTTTCCAAACTGTCATGGTAAGAATATTTGCCCCTGCTCGGTATTGGGTAGTTTGGGATGACAAAAATCCATATGATGTAGCGCTCTTGGGGTAACATCGTATTGTGACGTTGTACAACGATTGGATATGACAACAGCATCATGACGTCAACAAAGGACATGCAACTGTATATAAATGACACCACTGGCATTACAATATTAATGTCACCTCGAATGTGGATATCTCTAAATGCAAAATATTACATTAGAAAGGCTGGTTTGTGAGACCGCTCAATTTTGAAGTTTTTGGAAATGTTGTTGCTCATTTATTGTACAGTTTTTCTTATGCCCTATCTCTCTTCGTGTTACCGGTCACTTATTTTGTCCCCACAGACTTGATCGCCCACTAGCGAGTTAGGGAAAGTTACGCTGACTGTGACCATTCCACTAGTGAGTTAGGGAGAGTTACGCTGACTGTGACCATTCCACTAGTGAGTTAGGGAGAGTTACGCTGACTGTGACCATTCCACTAGTGAGTTAGGGAGAGTTACGCTGACTGTGACCATTCCATTAGTGAGTTAGGGAGAGTTACGCTGACTGTGACCATTCCACTAGTGAGTTAGGGAGAGTTACGCTGACTGTGACCATTCCACTAGTGAGTTAGGGAGAGTTACGCTGACTGTGACCATTCCACTAGTGAGTTAGGGAGAGTTACGCTGACTGTGACCATTCCACTAGTGAGTTAGGGAGAGTTACGCTGACTGTGACCATTCCACTAGTGAGTTAGGGAGAGTTACGCTGACTGTGACCATTCCACTAGTGAGTTAGGGAGAGTTACGCTGACTGTGACCATTCCACTAGTGAGTTAGGGAGAGTTACGCTGACTGTGACCATTCCACTAGTGAGTTAGGGAGAGTTACGCTGACTGTGACCATTCCACTAGTGAGTTAGGGAGAGTTACGCTGACTGTGACCATTCCACTAGTGAGTTAGGGAGAGTTACGCTGACTGTGACCATTCCACTAGTGAGTTAGGGAGAGTTACGCTGACTGTGACCATTCCACTAGTGAGTTAGGGAGAGTTACGCTGACTGTGACCATTCCACTAGTGAGTTAGGGAGAGTTACGCTGACTGTGACCATTCCACTAGTGAGTTAGGGAGAGTTACGCTGACTGTGACCATTCCACTAGTGAGTTAGGGAGAGTTACGCTGACTGTGACCATTCCACTAGTGAGTTAGGGAGAGTTACGCTGACTGTGACCATTCCACTAGTGAGTTAGGGAGAGTTACGCTGACTGTGACCATTCCACTAGTGAGTTAGGGAGAGTTACGCTGACTGTGACCATTCCACTAGTGAGTTAGGGAGAGTTACGCTGACTGTGACCATTCGAAGACTTCCCTACTCTATTTCTTCTAATTATTCAGACAGCAAAACTTAACTTCAGGAATCTGCAGAGAGAAATTCTGCTAAAATTCTACAAATTTCAAGCTATCTTTTCAGTTCTTGGGATAAATAACATATCCAAGCCACAGTATTCAGCCTCAGTTAGCAATCTAATTAGGTTACCAGCAGAACAATTTGTTGCAAATAAAATTATCAGGTCTTTCTAAGTCGATGTAAATGTTGGCCATTTAAAATGCATTCTCTGTCTTGTTTGTATAACTACATAAAGCAGGATTATCCAGGCTTCTGTTCTATTACTACCAGTTAGGTCAGTCCCATTTGAATCATCAGGGGGCGAAAGTTTTAAAACATAACTGTTGCCCTACAGTTTAATCCTATAAAAAAATTATGCTAGTGTAAAGAACAATAAACATTATTGTATGGTTCATTCAAGCACAAATTACCAAAAGTTATTTGCTGTACAAATAATGTCCAATGCACCTCCTGCTGTTCATTGATGTTGCGCACAGACCATGTCATGTGGGCGAGTCTCACTTGGCAAAATCAACATCATGATGAAGCAACCAGAACACAACTGTCTGGTTGCTGCTTTGTTTGTTCGTTCGTCATGATATGGCTGAAATATTGTTGAAAGCGACATTAAAAAACTTAAGTCAATCACTGGCTCACTTAACATCATGAACAGGGCATTTTATCCCCCAAAACGATGACAATATTTCATTAACATAAAAATAATAGTTGGACCAATAGTCAGTTGGGGTACAAACTCCCACGAGGGAGAATGTGTAGAAGTTTGTACATACCCTGATCTTTCTCCCCCTTGCTGAACACGACATTAAATCTCTCTCTATCTCTGCTTTTTCTCCTCACATGGTCGTTAACCATTGAAACTGTCCTTTGCTTGCATATAGGCTACTTTGGAGCACATGGTGAGGTCATTGCTGTCGAAATGGGAATAAATGTGAGACTGTACTTGTTGAAAGTTGCTTAATCTATATGCATTCATGAATTAGTGAGACCTAAGTGGATTACCATTGAAAATGTTAGACAACGCCATTGAAAATATTAGACTCGCTTTCCTGAATCACTGTTATCACTCGGTTTGGAAAGAACTCGACTTATGGTGTACTCATAATTGACAGATTATGCAATCTTGCTTCATAGAAAACTATTTGTTTTAGCTGCTTCAAATTTAATGGCTATGATGCAAGTCTTACAATGTGACTTCTTTCTTTTCAGGTGAGTTTAGCCTATGCATTTGAAACAAAAGATGCACTCTGTTTGGTATTGACAATAATGAATGGAGGGGACTTAAAATTTCATATCCACAACATGGGAAATCCGGGCTTTGAGGAGGAGAGGGCGGCATTTTATGCAGCAGAAATTGCATGTGGACTAGAGCATTTACATAATGAAAGAATAGTCTATAGGTAAGCCATCACCACCTGTCACAAGACTGGGTCACGTGGCCATGGTTCAAGCAGTCAGACCATTCACTATAAATAACAAAACTAATGTGGTATAGTCTCTATAGAGCTGCAGTAAATAATTCTAAAAGATCTCAGAAAGAAGGTATTACTTTGTCTTGTGCTTCATCTATTCATTGGTATAAATGCTACCATAATGGAAGGGAGACCACTCTCTCATTTGCTATGTAACAGTTACTTCCCCTATATACTTTTTCAGTTTCACAAATTTCAAATATACCGGTACCAATCTTTTCAGGTGTGGTGTTTTTCTTATTTTTGTTTTGCCTGGAGGTTCATACACCTCTGCCACACTGTTTTCCTTTCTTCATGTTCACTAGTGTTGGGAAATTACTTTTAAATATACAAAACTTATCAAGCATGTCCAACAATTTTGACATTATTTCATTTATGGTTTATAATAGAGAAGGTTTTATCCACTTTGCCATGCAGATGTTATCTCTGAGTTTGTCCTGATTGTGTAACGATGGTATTTTGTGCTTTAGCAAATATTCCACCTTTTGCTTTTACAGAGATTTGAAACCTGAAAATATATTGTTAGATGATAATGGTGAGTTTATTCTGTCAATTGTTCTCTTGTTTATTTTCTCAGTTTAGCTAATTTATTTCAAACTACATGTAGCTGGTCAGATTATCTTGTTTTCACCACCCAACTTCAGTCATTAAATATCGCAGTTATTTATTTGGAAGGCACAATGCTGCTAAATTAAATAGACCTCTGTTTACACATAATTTTTCTTTTGTAGTGGAAAATGTGGAATCAGACTAGGGTCATCTTCTGCCCATGTCACACATTCTCTTTGTTTCTTTTGTTCTGTGTTGAAGATATTAAATCAGTCTATCTGTAGCAGATGTATGCCATTCTATCCATTATGATGGACTGTTCTCTTTTGTCTGTAGGTCATGTAAGGATATCTGACCTTGGTTTAGCTATAGAAATCCCAGAGGGAGAGTCCATACGTGGAAGGGTAGGAACGGTGGGCTACATGGGTGAGTTCACTAAAATTTAAAGCATTCTGCTGCATTGTTACATAAATGTTTCACAGTTTTGCATTGATGTTTGGATCAGTTACGGTTGTATTCATTTTACTTGTACTTCAATTTTAATGCACTCCAGTGTGGAGTTCATGTAAACTCAGAAATTTGGATCTATCTAGGGAGTTGAGAGACAAAGAGTACAATAGGATGTCTGGGTACAACAACGAGTCCAGACAGAAGGCATTTCAGAAATAAATAGGACTCAAATGTCACGATATGACTGAAATATTGTTGAAAGCTACGTTAAATCATATTCACTTACTCACTTTTCAAGAATGCAGGGGCTGGAACAATATAAACTTACCCAAAAGACTGCGCTTCCCTGCTGGCTTTAATTGTCCTGAATGATTGAAAGTTTTGGCTTTATTCAACCTTCTATTCTGCATTCTCTCGGCCATTCATTTGTCTGTATTTCTAATCTTTGACAAAGATATTTACAATGTTGTGTATTTCAGCCCCAGAAGTTGTAAAGAATGAGAAATATACGTTCAGTCCTGACTGGTGGGGATTAGGCTGTATAATTTATGAAATGGTAGAGGGCAAAGTGAGTGGAACCTTCTTTATATACTCTACGGAATGTGTGTGACTCAGTAAGTTAGGAACTATCAGAGTTGAATTTTTGTTTGCAGCACGTCTGTCCAATGTTCACACTGTACTTCATTTGTTTGCAAAAAAATCATCATTTTTTCTCCTATTTAAAATTTATGCAATCAATTAAATATATCGGAGCACATTGATACATGCAAAATAGTATAAACCTAAATTTCTTCCGTACAGACCTTCTTAGATTTCACATTTATTTCCATCAACCCAGCAGTGGAATTCTCTTCTGTGATAGAGGTATGAAGACCTGGTGCACTGTGGATGTTGTAGTATATTTTATATGTATTTCCAGGCTCCATTTAGGGCGAGAAAAGAGAAGGTGAAGAGAGAAGAAGTAGACAGACGGGTTAGAGAAGACCAAGAAACCTACTCCACAAAGTTCTCAGAACAGTGCCAGTCAGCATGTATGCAGGTCAGTATGAGTGCCAGTCAGTAAGTATGCAGGTCAGTACGAGTACCAGTCAGTAATTATGCAAGTCAGTATGAGTGCCAGTTAGTATGAATGCAGGTCAGTATGAGTGTAAGTCAGTATGTATGCAGGTCAAGATGAGTGCCAATCAGTATGTATGCAGGTCAGTACGAGTACCAGTTAGTATGAATGCAGGTCAGTATGAGTGCTAGTCAGTATGTATGTAGGTCAGTATGCGTGCCAGTCAGTATGTATGCAGGTCAGTATGAGTGCCAGTCAGTATGTATGCCGGTCAGTATGAATGCCAGTCAGTATGTATGCAGGTCAGTATGAGTGCTAGTCAGTATGTATGCAGGTCAGTATGAGTGCCAGTCACATGGTTCTCACAGTCCTGGAAAAATAAAAATGTTCTTTTCACATACTAGTGTGTAATGTACGAGTTTCTCATTCACTAGTCCACATCAATCTTTAAATTTGTTTTATCTAGGACTGCATGAAATTATGTTTCAAAAATTTTCAAGAGAAAAATAAAAATTCTAGTACTTTTTTGTTCCTCAGTTTCACATATTGCTCCACCATTCATCAATTTTATTTTACAAATGAATCTCAACCAGACACTGGCCCCACACAGGTCTCTCAAAATTGAACGGTGCAGTACTGTCCCAGGACATTTCATCTGTTATCATCCTAAGTCATTCATAAATACATATCAGTGGACTTTATGTATGCTATAAAATAACTCTTGAACAGGACTGATTACATGTAAATACAACACAGTAATGACCAGAAAAGAATGATTTATTTTTGTTTTTTATTAAGTACCATTTGTGCAATCATGCATGCAACTTTGTCATGGAAAACAGCAATTTTGTCCTGGAAATGTACTGGAATTTTTATCTTTCCCAGCTGTGCAAACCCTGAGTCAGTATGTATGCAGGTCATTATGAGATTATGAGTGCCAGTCAGTAATTGTGCAAGTCGGTTTGAGTGCCAGTCGGTATGTATGCAGGTCAATATGAGTGCTAGTCAGTATGTATGCAGGTCAGTATGAGTGCCAGTCAGTATGTATGCAGGTCAGTATGAGTGCCAGTCAGTAATTGTGCAAGTCGGTTTGAGTGCCAGTCAGTATGTATGCAGGTCACTATGAGTGCAAGTCATTATGTATGCAGGTCAGTATGAGTGCCAGTCAGTATGTATGCGGGTCAGTATGAGTGCTAATCAGCATGTATGCAAGTCAGTATGAGTGTCGGTCAGTTTGTAGACAAGTCCATATGAGTGCAGGCCAGTATGAGTGCCAGTCAATATGTATGCAGGTCACTATTAGTGCTAGTCCGTATGTACTTGGAATTAAGAACGTAAAACTGGTCTCTGGAAATAGTATATTTAATCCACATTCTTACATAGTCAGTATGTATGCAGATCAGTATGAGTGCCAGTCAGTATGTATGCAGGTCAGTGTGAGTGCCAGTCAGTAAGTATGCAGGTCATTATGAGTGCCAGTCAGTAATTATGCAAGTCCGTATGAGTGCTAGTCAGTATGTATGCAGGTCAGTATGAGTGCCAGTAAGTAAGTGTGCAGGTCATTATGAGTGCCAGTCAGTAATTATGCAAGTCAGTATTAGTGCTAGTCAGTATGTATGCAGGTCAGTATGAGTGCCAGTAAGTAAGTATGCAGGTCATTATGAGTGCCAGTCAGTATGTATGCAGGTCAGTATGAGTGCCAGTAAGTAAGTATGCAGGTCATTATGAGTGCCAGTCCGTATGTATGTATGTCAGTATGAGTGCCAGTAAGTAAGTATGCAGGTCAGTATGGGTGCCAGTCAGT